>JBAMBP010001483.1:0-29385 GCA_037044515.1 Phortica magna
TAGGGCTCATATTACACATGCAGCAGTTATTTTTTCTGTTAAGCAAAGTTAAGTAAAGAAATAACTAATGTGATGTGTAAATGCTGCCTTGCATTGGTGTACCCATTATTGAAAATGTTACAATTGGCTGTCTAATTAACATGCTAAGTGTGTATCTAGAGATTGAATTAGCGTATGTTTGTTACAAATCACAGTGTAACATGAGTTTGTTCAATTCGTAAATACTTAATTTTGACACTAACAGAAATTTTACAGAAATGTTAAAATTTCTATAAAAGTGCGACGCAAAATGTTAAGAGCTCAATCGACTGGTTGTCCCCGCAGCCGTCGCATCTAAAATTATTTCGGTGTATGTTCTATTTTGTTGTGTATGTTCTATTTAGTTGCTCTCTATGATGTCAGCTGTCGGCGTTTGCCTATTTCAAAAAAATTTTTTTTTGTTTTTTCAAAGTCACTTATTCGCAAACGAACTAATACTATGTAACAATTTGATACAAAACGTTTCGATCGAAAAAAACAAAAAAATTTTTTTTAAATTTCTGTTAGGACCAAAATTAAGTATTTACAAATTGAACAAACTCATGTCATAGTGTAATTTCTATCAAACATACGCTAATTCAATCTACAGCTGCACAATTTGCTTCGGCGATGTTCAGTGATTCTGCAAAATTTAACATTTTCAATATTAAGTACACCTATGTTACATAGGGCTCATATTACACATGCAGCAGTTATTTTTTCTGTTAAGCAAAGTTAAGTAAAGAAATAACTTATGTGATGTGTAAATGCTGCCTTGCATTGGTGTACCCATTATTGAAAATGTTACAATTGGCTGTCAAATTAACATGCTAAGTGTGTATCTAGAGATTGAATTATCGTATGTTTGTTACAAATTACAGTGTAACATGAGTTTGTTCAATTCGTAAATACTTAATTTTGACACTAACAGAAATTTTACAGAAATGTTAAAATTTCTATAAAAGTGCGACGCAAAATGTTAAGAGCTCAATCGACTGGTTGTCCCCGCAGCCGTCGCATCTAAAATTATTTCGGTGTATGTTCTATTTTGTTGTGTATGTTCTATTTAGTTGCTCTCTATGATGTCAGCTGTCGGCGTTTGCCTATTTCAAAAAAATTTTTTTTTGTTTTTTCAAAGTCACTTATTCGCAAACGAACTAATACTATGTAACAATTTGATACAAAACGTTTCGATCGAAAAAAACAAAAAAATTTTTTTTAAATTTCTGTTAGGACCAAAATTAAGTATTTACAAATTGAACAAACTCATGTCATAGTGTAATTTCTATCAAACATACGCTAATTCAATCTACAGCTGCACAATTTGCTTCGGCGATGTTCAGTGATTCTGCAAAATTTAACATTTTCAATATTAAGTACACCTATGTTACATAGGGCTCATATTACACATGCAGCAGTTATCTCTTTCTGTTAAGAAAAGTTAAGTAAAGAAATAACTTATGTGATGTGTAAATGCTGCCTTGCATTGGTGTACCCATTATTGAAAATGTTACAATTGGCTGTCAAATTAACATGCTAAGTGTGTATCTAGAGATTGAATTATCGTATGTTTGTTACAAATTACAGTGTAACATGAGTTTGTTCAATTCGTAAATACTTAATTTTGACACTAACAGAAATTTTACAGAAATGTTAAAATTTCTATAAAAGTGCGACGCAAAATGTTAAGAGCTCAATCGACTGGTTGTCCCCGCAGCCGTCGCATCTAAAATTATTTCGGTGTATGTTCTATTTTGTTGTGTATGTTCTATTTAGTTGCTCTCTATGATGTCAGCTGTCGGCGTTTGCCTATTTCAAAAAAATTTTTTTTTGTTTTTTCTAAGTCACTTATTCGCAAACGAACTAATACTATGTAACAATTTGATACAAAACGTTTCGATCGAAAAAAACAAAAAAATTTTTTTTTGTTTTTTCTAATTCTCATATTCGTAAACAAACCAATACTATGTAAGAATTTGATACAAAACGTTTCGATCGAAAAAAACAAAAAAATTTTTTGTTTGTTTTTTCTAATTCTCTTATTCGTAAACAAACCAATACTATGTAACAATTTGATACAAAACGTTTCGATCGAAAATAAAACAAAAATAAAAATAAATGAAAATTAAGCCGATCAATGGTTTTTAGTATCAATTTGTTTTAAACCATTTTTATTGTGAATTAAATTTAATGAAAAATATTATGTGATTGTGAAGTATTTCGCTTAACCCCACTTTATGCGCGTGTGTGTGTGGTGAACATGTGAAAAGAAACGCATTACTTTGTCTTAAGCAGTTTTATATGATTTCTTCTCCTTTCCTTTTGCTTTTGTTCCTTTTTTTGTTAACTTTACTTTACTTTTACTTCTTTGTACACAGCATGCAATCATTTGGTCCATAAAGCACATGATTTGTTCCACTTACCCATACAAAAGACAAAAACTACTCAAGTCAACGACGATACGATTTGACTTGACAAAACAAAAACAAAGCAGCAACAAAAAACATTACCATAACCAAGGACACGCGCGTGTATGTACATGTGCGCGCAGCCCAACCCAGGCAAGCGATACCACCCACATCAGTCAGCAGCAGTCAGTCAGTCAGTGATGCCACCAACAAATTCACTACTTATGTGACGCATGATGTTATTGTAGTAGCTGTTGTTGTTGTTGTTGCTGCTGTGTAGTTTTGCTGTGTGTTGTTTGTTGTGTGTCGCGTTTCAGCGCACTTTCAAGTGCGTCGTTACAGATGTCTTACTTTTGCCTGTGCGACACGTGAATGTTTGCGTCTTAGGCAAATTGAAAGACGCACAAACGTTGTCGAAGACACAAAAGCTTTAAGTACATGCGATACACATACATATGTGAAATTCAGTTGAGCATAGTTTTATAATAGGCTTGTCTTCATCTTATTCTTTTTCATACCTAAGCTAAGCGATATTTCATTTGTCTGTTGTTGATGTTTGTTGCTGCTGATGATGCCGCCGACGTCGTTGAGTAAGCGTAACGGAAGAATGCAGTAAAGAAGTTGAAAGTTATGAGAAAAGCGTCGGAATCATTTTTTCCCCCATTTTTGGTGGTTGATTGAAAAACACTCTTCTGCCTTTCTGTGTGCCATGTTTTTTTCCATTTTGTTGTTGTTATGTGTGTGTTTTTTTTTTATCCTTTGTGTCATAAATTAGCGTCCAATGATTCGTAGCCAAATGTGCTGCAAACAAACGAACTAGAAAAATGGCTTACTTTGTCGAGCCTGAAGTGTGCCGACGCCCCCGCTTCCCTTGTCAACATTCGACTCATTTAAACTCAGCCATGAAAGTAAGCGTACAAAATTTAAAAAACAATTTTTTTTTATTTATCTAATATTTTATTTCACCTTTTCAAGTTGTATTTTAATGTATAAAAAATGAAATGAGTAACAAAATAAAAAATACAAATTTATAAATTTTTTTTGACAAACTTATTTATTAAACTTAGAAGAATTTTTCTAAAAAAAATAGACAGAAAAAAAACTTCAATTAAGACAAACCTTCCATTCCATCTTCAAATTATTAAACTATTCGATTTTCAAATGAAGAGCAAATTGAATAGAATTCGAAAATTTTTCAATTATGTTTGACAATTGCGCTCATCCCTCGTCAGTCTCTTGTTTTATTAGCTGCTTTTTTGAATGCATTCGATTTTACTGTTAATTGACAAATGTTGATAACTATTGAATTTCAACAATTTTGAATATAAATTGAAAACACCATGACCAGTGACACAAGTGGTAACTTCGGCATTTTGGAATCGTATCTGCGCATATAACTTGTCTACTGTCGGACAGATTTTTTCAAAAATTACATCTAACCATCATCAAACACTCATGAGCTGAACTCAAGTCATTAAATATAACATTAATTAAACATCACTCACATAAACTTAACTCATGAACAAATCATCAGAATTCGAACACTTGAAGGAAAACATTAAATAAAATTAAAAATTCGTTTTGTAATTATGTATCACATTGTTTAAACACAAGTAAAAGGACAAAAAGGATAACAAAAATGTAACGCACTGATGCAGGTGAAATGTTGCTAAAGACGATAATTACATGCGACTTGCCAATGCAAAATGCAAATGTACAAATATATAAACAATTTTATAAATTTCATTATTAATATTATTTTGTTTCTGTTTAACTTTTGTTACCTTTTTGTTAACAATATTCATAAACTTGTAATACTTTTAAGGCGCTTCGAAATGCGCAACGAGCGCTTCTTCTTGGCTGCTCATAAGTTCAATATTTCAAATAATAATTATTACAATAATAAACTTTATGTATGTATATGTATATGCATATGTGTGTATGTGTATGTGTTTGTGTGTAAGTGTGTGTGTTTGTTTGTAATAATAGTGATAGCATAAATTACAATATTAATAAATTTTAGCTTTGAGCCTGGACATTTTTAGCTGAACGCATTTATGTGCCAACGCGTTGCTTTGAGCCAACTGCATTGGAGGTGAACGCAAATCGGGACCTGCAACGTGCTGACGCATATATGCCTCACTGACGTGCGCCTATCTGTGTGTTATATAGGTATGTATATATAGTAATACATATAAATATATATAAATGTATATAGATTGCATATTTTGTTTTTGTTTAATTAATATTAACGTTAGTAATAAGTTAAGTGTTTTGTATTTGTTTACTTTTGTTTAAAATTTTGGCTTTTGTTAATTCTTGTTTTTGTCTTGTTTTGTGTTCTTGTTTTTGATTAAAGTTTGCTGTTTGACAACTACGCGCAACTGCGGATCAACCACGCTGCTGCTCACACACGCGTGCCACAAGTCATAATCACACGACACATCAATATCAATTTTATGCGCTACGTCCGATTTGCAACCAAGCAAGCAACAAGTGCAAAGCCGGCTGTAGCAGCACCATTTTTCAGATGTCGGTATTGATGTTGATGCGCGTGAGAAACTCGCATTGCGAATCCGCCAGTGCGCGTATGATCTCGAGCAGCAGTTCACGCGACAGGCCAGCGATCTTTGGCAGACCCGCAACACGGACAAAATCCTTGACAATCAATTTGAGCGCATACTCTTTGATATCATAGATCTTTGTGATGTCCGATGCCTCAAGTGTCTGCAAGACATTCTCATATGTTATATTATGTTCCAATGAATATTTGCAAAATGCATGCAAACGATTATTGGCGAGGCCATAGAAACACGGCGCCTGAAACAAATATAAAGCATCTTGTGGCGGCATTTTCGTTTCACCGTAGTATATATACCGTAATAGCGACTGGAAGGCCTCCAATGAGGGGGAAATTTCGCCAATTTGTATCTGTTATGAGTGTAAGACAAATATATAACATTTCAAATGCAAACAATTTCATTAATGTGTGTGTACGTTACATACATGAACGGTATTATCCGGGGGCATGAACGAACGAAACATGCCCTGGAAGTAGGTACAACGTGCTGACAGCACCGATTTGTGTGCTAATATCACATGATCCTCAAGAATAAGATTAATATCGCAAAAATCTTTGCCGTTCGTTTCAAGAAATACGGCCATATCGCTTTCCAATGTCGTGCCAACATTTGTCTCATAATTAATGTCCAAGACAAGCTTACTTGGATTGAGACGCTTACGTATGATCTCGACCAATAATGGTTTCTCCAAGTCGCTAAACTCATTTGACATAACAACTTCACCGTAATTCTCATCTTTGATTATGAATTGCATGCAATGATCTTTGATGATTTTAATGCTATAAAAATGTTGTATGGCAAAACCAAACGAAAACGTAAAAAAATAAAAGCAATTATTAATATTATTTGTCATTTGGGCTTAATAACAATAACACTCACTTATTCTTGTCGGCATTGTAGAGTGCCTCAAGCACATTCTGTTTGTTGATCTTAAAGTCAAGATACTGTATGCAGCCATGCGCCAGGCGTGGCATTGCAAAAAGACCGGCCAACTGATAAATATCGGTAATGAGTATGATGATGTTTTTGTTGTATGATTCTTTAAGATCAATTCGATCGGTGTAGATGTAATTGAGTATGATTTCGAATGCCTCGGGCGATGCATGGGGCAATCGAACTTCCAACATGGGTGCACGGTCACCGCCTAATGCACCACAGACGATGCCCGTATTGAGCGCCTGCGCATCAACAGCACCCAACCCGTAAACATCTTCAATTTGCTGATGTCGTGCCTCGCGTGCCGATAAAATCTTGTTACGCAAATACTTTGAACGCGCTGCGACAAATGCAATATGCGATAAGATTTTTATCTCTTCGGAGCCGACGATGAATTGTATATCGCAGAACTGTTTCTCTAAATAGAATTTACCAAAATCATCGCGCAGCGTACATTTTGGATAGCTTGAAAACTGAAAGCGATATGTATCGCCGCGCCGTACACTATTATCGACAGTGCCACCAAAAATGTACATGGCATCACCGATCACAGCCGAAGCATGGAAGACGCGGCCGGACGGCACATCCGAATTCGGTTCGGGTGTGATTACCGACCAAACCTGTGAGTCTAAATCATAACAATGCAAATCATTTGGCAGTGTTGAGTCCGCCGAACCGCCAAACACATACAAGAAACGGTCATGATGCACCATCGTATGACCATAACGTCGTGATGGCGGTGACGAAGCAGCGCCACGTAGCACATGCTCATTGGAAATGCGACGCCAACTAAGAAGTTAAATCAGTTTAGGCTTCAGACAAGAAAAATGTTTGGCATTTGTGTGACAAAACTCACGTTTTTGTTTTAAAATGAAATTGAAAAAGCGAATTTGTTATCTGTAAGCCACTCTGACCGGAGAACACGTACATGCAATCGCGGGCAACAGCAACCGGAAAATTACAACAAGTCGGTGGACGTTCACCCTTTTGGTCGACCTCCTCCCATTGGTGACTCTCGCCAGTCAGGCTCAGTGTCCACATGTCATTAAGTCGTGCATTGCCATCGTAACCCGCGTAAATCCACATTTTGTTATCATAAACAGCAGCGCCGTGAGCCGAACGCGGCACAGGCATCCTACAGAAATAAAGGAGTCATCAAGTGCTTCTGACTGTCAATTGTTGTTTAAACTTACCTTCCTGAAAATTTCCACTCAACCCACATGGCACTCAAAAATTTATATTCAAACAAATCATTTTTATTTGTTAGATTCAAATTTGAGTGTATGTCGCCATTGTAGCCGCCAAAGATGAACATCGAGCTGCCAAAAACCACCGCCGAGTGATGATAACGTGGTGCGGGTGGCGTGCCCGTGGCACAAGCACGTCCCCATGACTTATCCTTGACGCCGAAACGTATCAAATCATTCAACATGTTCTTGCCATTGTCGCCGCCAAAAACAAACATGGCATCCTTGTATGAAACCACCGTATGCTTGCTCCGTCTGTGGTAAACCAGCAATGACAATAATCATTAGAATGTTAAAAGGTGATAAATGAAGGATTTGACTTACTTGGCTCCCACAAATTCGGCACATTCAAGCATTTTGGTCCACTGATGAGTTGCCGTATACGAACTGAAGTCCACGTTCAATGCGTTGCAGCTGTAGCTGCCTGGCGACACTGCCTTACAGTTGCCATCGTAGAGCAGACTGTTGGCGCCACTTGAATGACCGCCAGCGCTGCCATTGCTGCGGCTGCTGCCGCAACGCATTGAGCTCGAATTCGAATGGGCGCTGGCCATTTTACAACCGCTCCGTTGTGGCGCCACCGTTACTGCCGAACAAGATGATGCACACTTGCGTAACTTACGGCCGGGTTTGTATGCTTTTGAAACAGCTGCTGCTACTACGTCGACAACAGCACCACCACCGACGCCACCGCCACCACCACCACCACTACTATTGCTAACACAACCAGATGAATCCTTAGCGCTATAGCTACCACCGCTTACACTGCCACTACTGCAACTGGCACTGACAATACCAACACTACAACAGGAGCTGCTGTTCACACTGCCACTAGTGCCGTCACCACCGCTACATCCACTGCCCACGCTGCCACCACTACCACCCCCGCCGCCACCGTTACCGCTAACGTTAAAGCTAATTGTGCTGGACCCAATGTTACTGCCACTACTGTTGCCAGCCACTACACATGCAGGACAAAATACGGATACTGAAGCCGGTTCTGCTGCTGCTGGCGTACTGCCGTTGCTGCTGCCACTTGCACTTCCGCCGCCACCACCACTACCACCTCCACCCGCCGCCGCAACGTCGTCGTTCGAATCATTCGCCTCCGAACCAAGTAAGGATCTTAGCATTAAAGCATTACAAGTGTAGAATCTCCTTCGTTGGCTTATTTTGACCCTTTGATTTGCAAACGTGACAGTAAATAACAGTAAAACAAACAAAAAAAAACAAAGTATAGTTTTGTTTTGGCAGTAGAGCTGTATAAAAATGAATGTCAACATCGATTTAATCAACTCTTTGAAAATGTTTGGTTTTTTTAAATCTTGTTAGTACTAAGAATTTTTATTCACGTATTGATCTCTTATTATTAAAATAGTGTCGGTATAATTCAGATATTTATTATAATTATTATAACTTCTAAATCACCCCTACCTTTAGGCCCACCCGCATCCGAAGAAGGTCAACTGTCAACTGGCAACCAGCGTTGCCAAATTGCCCAATTTCTGGCTGTTTTTGGTAATTTTACAGACTCCACAAGAGTCTGTAAAATTAGTTTTGTCATATTAAAATTAGAGTTTGTAATTTTTAAGAATTTTTTCGCAAATTTTTGTTTTGAATTATGGCTAACATAAATCTAAATGATTTATTTATTTCAGTTTTGTGTGCCTTCTAAATTCCATAGGCGATGTGAATAGCTCAATTTCCATCAAGACATGTTTAGCCGCTGACAGCAAACAGAGTTAGTTGGGAATACGGACATACAGACAATCCTGCAAAACGTAGAAAAAAATAAGAGCATGCGAGCACGACCTGGCATTACTTGAAATCCAAGTAATCCTAATTTCTACGTCAATTTAATCCGCCATTGGCATTTCAGCATTTCTAATCTTCTGACGCGTTGAGTTACGATATACTCCACTTAGAACTTAGAAATTAATACATTTATAACGTAAGACGTGTGGAAAGTGTGTTGAGTTTGGCGAATTTAATTAGATCATATTACAACACAAAGTTTTGGTTGTCGGTTATGAGACATTTTTATTGGCTGTCGAACCTTAAAAATTCCCAAAAACACGCGAAAAATGTCCAAGTTGGCACCACTGTCTGTTTATTGAAATGAATGACCCATCGAAACGGTGTCAGGAGAGAGCCACTTGTGCATCGAAATGGCGCACTGGCTTCTGTGTTTACGCGTAAGAAGAAGAAAGTGGTTAGAAAAAGTTCCAGACAGTTCTGGTTAGCTAAATGTCCCTTGAAGGTGCACCGACAGTTGGGCTAGATCAATATGGAAGGTTTCTGCAAAATCGAAAGGGTGTATATAAATTGCCAGTCAGTGCTGCTGGGTCTTTCACGGCCCAATCCAAGTTATAAATAATATATTGTAATTGTATGAAAATTAGGAATTCTCATAAAATTCGCGTGCGCACAAATTCCATTTTAATTGACATTTAAATTTCAAGGTGGCGCAAAAAGCATTTTGCGACAGAAACGATAACGAGTAGAAAAAGTGGCATATTGACACTTAAGTGTCGTGCTCTGAGCAGGGAGTTAACATATTTCTGTAAACTGACTAAATTCTATAAAAGGCGGTGTAGGCACTGTTACCGCGTTGGTCAGATCTGTTCGCAGAGAACAAATGAATGAAATGGAGAAAATCAATTCAAATTAAGAAATCGTTGCATAGTTTCTTATTTGTCTACAAATACAAGGTTCCCTGTCGAATATATTAAATAAGGCATACTTGGATGCTTGGCGCTTACTTGTATGTTACAAGCAATCACAAAGACACATTTTTGCAAAATTCCGCATTAAATAATAATATTAGGTTCACCTAAGTTGGATTGTGATACACAATACATACATTTGACGTTCATCAAGATTAAATAATTGAGTCTATGTTGAGAGAGAGCTGAGTAACATAAACGTACTTAACATTACACTGAATTTAAGGTTTTTAATTGGCATCAGTTCTTTAGAAAAATAAATAAAAAAATCAATTTGAAGAAATCGAAAATGTTTTATTCCAACTATTCACAAGTCAATAAATAAATGCTTGGCGTGTAAAATACTTAATAAGTTACAACGCAAATGAATTTAAAATTGGCCATTTTCCGTCGCTTCCTTTTTTTTAAATTTCAAGTAGTATGCGCTGATTTCCAGGAATCCTGAATTGATTTTAACAGCGCTGTGCCCACACTGTAAGTAAAACTTACAGTGTGGTAGCATTGAGGGCCACAGGATGTTAACGATCCGAGCTGGAAATCAACTGGTGTATGTTTGCTTAAAACACACTATTCCATGAGTTAGTACATCTCCAAGTCTAGCTAGCAGTGCATCGATCGAAGAGCTCTAGGTATACTTTGACATATGTTCAATTGAAATGGCAAGTGCCATGAGTCTGTTCAATTGAAAACACTATATTTATAATTTTTGGAGATTTAAAAAAGTTAACAGATTTTGAAAATCTTATAAAAAATCCAATGAAAATATATAAAGTTTAATCGACTCGTTGCTTCGGTGACATTTTATAGGCTGGTGGTTTCGGCATTGTTTGGCAACTTAAGCGTGTGGACCATTTGTTGTTGGTGCGTTTGTTAGGTTATTTACGCCAGCCACCTTTTACGTATTTTTCAAAATGAGAAGGCAAATTGCCGGTTCAGTTAGAATATGAAATTTTCGATTTCTGCAACTGTGTTATTTTATTTATTTTTCTCAAAAACTGATGCCAATTTAATACGCAAAATTCATTCTATTATTAAGTACGCTTATGTTACTCAGCTCGTACACAACATAAGACTCAATTATTTAATCTCGTTGAACGTTAAATTGTTGTATGTGTTGTGTAACACAATCCAACTTAGGCGAACCTAATACTATTTATTTAATATACATACGTGTAAACGCGTTGGAGCTAAATTGCTATTTAGTATTGTATTGGCCTATATTAAGAAAGTTTACGGAAAATCTTACATTTTAATTTAATTTAACTTTTTATTCAAGAATATCTATAAAATAAGTTAATTTATAATATAACTTTTAAATCAATAATATCTATAAAATGTCCTTTCGATTTTTTAAGCAAGTTGGAACCACGATTTAAATAATCAAAAGATTAAGGTCAGGGTTTTGTATTGGCCTATATTAAGAAAGTTTACGGAAAATCTTACATTTTATTTTAATTTAGCTTTTTATTCAAGAATATCTTTAAAATAAGTTAATTTACAATTAAACTTTTTAATCAAGAATATCTATAAAATGTCTCTTCGATTTTTTAAACAAGTTGGAACCACGATATAAATAATCAAAAGATTAAGGTCGGGGTTATGAAAGTTCCTTAAAATCGTTTGATGTATTTTCTTGGATTTTCATCTATTAATATGTTAATGCTTTTATAGACCCGCCGTTTAAACACCTATAAGCATTATAGATGCCAATAGATATCGCCTATGGGACTAAACACCCAACGTCAGCCAAATTTTGCCAAAATCGTGCCTGCCTGCTATGAGACATTTTTAGTGGCTGTTGAGTCTGAAAATTGGCCAAAAACAGCCAGAAAATGCCCAATTTGGCAACACTGACGTCCAGAGTGCTTGCAGTGTGTTGACAGAGTCGTCAGATTGAATGGGAGAGGAAGTGACTCTCTCTGCTGTCATGACGCAGAGCTGTCAAACCACCAGACAGCGTGAATTCTGCATTGTTTTACCAATGTTCTTGACTTTTTCCGATTGTTAGATGGCATGATTTTTAGTCAGCTTCATTTTAAAAAACAGCCGTTTTTACTATGATTTCGGCTTCAGAATAATTGGCAACACTGAACGCCAGCGGCGCTCATATTTAAGCAAATCTCATCATTCGCGCGCTACTCGCAGTCGCAGTACAGCGAAGTCAGCGTCGACTTCATCGCACAGTCACGGTTGTCGCCGCAAAATCGAGCTTCAATAGTCCAATTCAACCAGCAGAGCCGAGAGTTTACCGTTGTTCGTTCGTTCGCACGTACCACTGTTTGTTTATTAGATTCGGTTCGTGTGTGTATGAGTGTGTGTATGCGTGCGTGTATGTGGGTACGCGAAACGCGATGTTTTGTTGCACCGTGTGGCAGTGAATCGAATGTGCTGCTCGCCGCGTTTTGTTTTCAATTTTTATTTTTTTGCATTTTTTTTTCTGCTTACACTCAAGCTCGACTTGTGATACCTCGAAGACGACGAAGGCGGCGCGAATTTAACCAGTACGATTAGTGAAGTTCAAGTAAAGTAAAGTGGGTGCGTGCGTGCGTGAGTAGTAGAGTGCAGCAATGTCAGAGTGTAGTGCAGCAGCATCAAATTTTAAGTTCATCAAATAATCAGCAACCAAAGTAAATAAAGCAAACAAATCTTATGTTAAAAAAAAAAACACAACAAAAAACAAGAAGAACAACAAAATCAAGCAAAAATTCATCTCGAAAAATAAACAACGGAAATATTTCCTATCGCTCTTCTCTCTCTCTATCATCTTTTTTTGTGTGTACGTTTTTAAGTTTTTTTTTTTGCTTGTGTGTTGTTTTCGCGGCGAATTCGCACCAACAACCAGTTTGCAATCAACAAGTTTCTGCGAAAGCGAATTTTTTTGTGCTTGTGTGTGTAATTTGCAGTTTGCCTATTCAATTTGAGTTTTTATTTTTGTTATTTTATTTGTTTTTTTTTTTTTAATTGTTCATATAGTTATGCGCATTTAGTGTATTTCTATTTTGTTAAGACGTTTCATGCCTTAATTTTCATGCTTCAAATTTCACTTCATTGCGCCGGCCAATTATGCGCTTTGCAGCATCACACAATAACAACAAGCAGAACAATCAAATAAACTTTGCCGCATAAGTGTCTCTCAACGGCTATTTACTTTTTTCTGCTTCATTTCGCCGTGCTCTCACGATCGTTTTGTTTTCTTGCTTTCATTCGCTCGCTCGCTTGCTCGTACGCACGCAGCCGCTGACAGCGTATGCGATGTGAGTGAGCAGTGCATATTGATGTGTGTGTGTATTTTTAATTTTTTTTTTGCGCATTCCGATGTACTGCGTTTTCTTCCATTTGTTCTCTCTCACTTGTTCCCTCACATGGTAATTGATGTGTACACTGCGTGTGTGCGCCACGCGTATTGTTGTTGTCCGAACCAAAAAAAAAAAACAAAATGTTCACAATCAAAATTTGCAATACTTAAATATTAATGATGCATTATTTTTCATTTAACACGCGTTCCATTTCACTTTACAAGCAATATTTTCAAACAAATCCATGTATTGTTGCGTTTTTGAAGGTTTTTTGTCTTTGTTTTTGCATGTTTTTATTTTGTTTGTTTTGTTGCTGTTTTTCTGCTTGTATGTGTCTATGCAAATATTACAATAAAAATAATTGTTATGCAACAATAATAATAACAAAAATAAAAAGAAATGTGTTTAACAAAAAGAAAACAAAAGATTTCAGCAGGTAGAAATTCTCGTATGTGTCTGTATACTTGAGACACTCACACATACATATATGCATATACATACCTACATGTATGTACATGAACGTTACTCAGTTGCATTCTTATTAGCATTTCTTGCTTACGCTTAAAACGCATTCTTATTGGACTTGTTGTCTTTTCTTGTACTCTTTAAATTTTTGGCAATTTTTTTATTTTGTTTTTTGAATATTGTGTTGCTTTTGTTTTATGTCTAAATATTTGTTTTTGTTCTTTCTTTTTTTGTTGTTTCATTTTTGTTTTTTATTTAAATTAGGGTTTTGGTTTTTTTTAATGAAATATCTTTCAATGAAGGTTCTCAATTGTTTTTTTTGTTGTGTTTTGTTGTATTATTTTTTATCATATATAATTTTCATGTTTTACAGTGTATGTGTTCTAATTGTGAAATTTCGCTCTGTGTACATTACATTATATTTTTTTGTGGTTTGTGTTAATCAAAAATCAACAACAACATATATACCAACAACATTAATAACAATGAAAACATTTTGAAAATTCTTCAATTGTTATTATTACTTTTTTTTTTAAATATAATTTAATAAAAATTAATTGTGAAAAACAAAATTAAAATATTAAATAAACTACAAAAAACAACAATTTTATGTTATTTTGCTTAAAATAACTATGAAGCATATACATATAAAAAATAAAAACAACAACACCGACACCACCACCAACAACAACATCAATAACAACAACAACTATTTAAACATAAATAATTTAAATTTCAATAAGAAATTCAACACCATAACAACAACGCCAACAACAACAACAGCCGCAGGAGCAATATCAACAAGCACAACAACAACGAGCAACATAAAAAAAGCGAAAAAAATCAAAGGTGGAAATCATTTTAAATTAGTTCAACATCGTTTTCGACGTTTAAACAACAACAACAATTCGATATATCCTGCCTATACATATAGAAGCGGCAGCAACAACAACACGCTCAATTTTAAGAATTATCATACAAGCATACAAAAACAACAACAACAACTATCGTTTGCAACAAATCAGTATCGAAAGCAACCAAAATCACAGAAACCACCATCAATTGCAACAACAACAAAACAAAAACGAGTATTTCAATTTCAATTTGAAAGAAATATTAAAATGGGCGGCGGCAAAGATATTCGCCGCGGCCTGGAGCCATTAGAATTCGAGGAGTGCATTGTTGATAGTCCAGAATTTCGGGATAATCTGAATCGTCATGAAAAGGAATTGGATCACACTAGTCATCAGATCAAGCGCATTATTAAAGAAGTCAAGGATCTTATGAGCGCCGCAAAAGGTAAGTTAACATTTTTTTTCTCATGAATTTTATAGAGGCATTTTTATAAATGAATTAAAAATTGTTCATTGAAGAGCTGAAATTTTTGCCAGCCTTCATTTTCTATACGCATAATGTCTAAATTCGATTTGACTGTTTGTCGTTTTTTTTTTGGTCTTCCTTATTTTATTACTTTCTATTCATTTTTTATTTTCAATTTTGTTTTATAATTTATTTGTAGTTAAAAAAAAAATGTTTTTTGTGTCCGTTCATATTTTTTAAATTATGAACATTATGAAGATCAAATGCCTTGGCAGCGCAGCTCTTTGGCTCATTGGCCGATCCAAACCTCTTTCAAGGCGTGAGTGATCCAAATTTTCTTGTCATTTCCTTAACTATTTGTCAAAACTGAGGATCATAAGTTCCTAACTCGCACCCTCTCTCTTTCACTCGCCAACAACAAACAACAAAATGCAATGTACGACAAAATTGCGAAAAAAGTAACGAAAACACTTGTTGGCGTTTTTCTTTTCACATTTTGCTATAAATACTAAACAAAAACAACAAGAAAGAGCGAAAAAAAGAAGTCAAACAAAAGCCAAGCCAAGTTAAAGTCGACAACGTCGACACCGGCAACGACGTCGACGTCGACGTCAATGCCAGCATCGTCATTACGCTAAATGTTGTCTTTCGCTTGGCCCCTTTGACACTCTTATGTTTATAACAGTTACATGCTTCTTCTCTCTCGCTCTCGCTCACTCCCTCTGTCTCCGCCTCTGCTTGGCACTGTATGCTTCAGGCTGACTTTGTTTCACCATTTTTAAGTTTGCAATTCGTGTCTTACTTGTTGTTGCTGTTGCTTTTGTAACTGATGCTGTCTGCTTAATGGTTTTTTTTTTACTCACGACTATTTCAGCTCACTTAAGTCCAAAGTGAACTGAAGTCAACTCAACTAAAGTCGACTTCAGTTGAATCATTTTCCTAATGTGTGTGCATTTATTTAAGGCGCTTGTTGACCTTGAGCACCGCACAAAGACAGTCTAATTAGACACGAAATATTAAATAAAAAAAAAATTTCTTATGAAATTCGAGCGAGCATGAAGAGAGAACTTCTATAAGTATTTTTTGTGCTTTATTTATTAATAAAATAATAAGTTTAAAATTTCTTTTATTAAAGATTTTAATTACATTTCATAATTTATTTTTCTTGATTAAAAAATTTTGTAAATCGTTTCAATTTTAAATTACTGTATGACACAAAGCTTTTACTTAAGAACTTAGTTTATTATTAGTCTTAATACGTTTTCTTTGCCGAATGAACATGTCAAGTGGCTTTATAGCAACTCAATGACTTTTTCAGTGCATAAATGCGAATAAGACTTTGGTGGACAAAAAGTAGAGTTTTCAAACAAGTTCTTTATTGATCGTGTGAAAAAAAAGGCACTCAATGAAATATTTAATTGAATATGGAATAATAAAATCAACATTGCTCCAACAACAATAACAAGAGGACTAATAAGCAACAAATTTCGAAAATTCAATTGTTATTGGCTCGATCTTTGAAATGCTTAAACGGACGGAAACTTCAATTTATGCTAATTGGAGTGTGACTGAGTGCGAACAAAGTCAAGTATAAAAAACAAAGAGATACAAAAACATATTATTTTTCTTATCTTTTGTTATTGTTTTTGTTTTCTCCCACTAACTTCAATAATTTTACGGCTTAATGGCAAAAGTGTTTCTACATGTTTATTTATGAAGAAAAGAATAAAATAAATATTTATGCACTTCGATTTGTTTTACTATAAAGAAACAAAAATGGCAAACAAAAAAATGTGAAAAAAAAACATTTGCGGGATTTATTTGAACACACAAAGAAAATTGATTAATTTACGATTTTTTGTTTTGGGGTTTGAAAATAAGTTTTCAACAAACATGATTTGTGCTAAAACTGATGGAAAATTTTGTTTAAGTCAAATTTTAGTTGAAAAAGTCTGTCTGTCTAGTCTGACTGTCCGTCCGTCAGTTAAGCTGAGTGACGAAGGCGACGTGCATTTTAGACAAGTTTGAACTGTTTGACTTTTTATGGCGCTTTTTACAAAAACCGAAATTAAATAAAATTATTGCTAAAATGGTGTGAATTATTTAAAGTTGCGCAAGAGTATACATATAAATATAAAAATTGAAGGTTAAGTATCGGCAACAAAGTATAAGTGTGCGTAATTTCACTGTGTCCGTAAATGCTGTGAAATGATTTTCTATTTACTCCCTTGACTAATAAGTTAAAAAAAGTTCAAATAAACAAGCCTGCTTTGGTGAACTGAACCAACCCCATTGGCATGGTATGGTTTAGCCTGGGTTAGGAATCTTCGCTTAGACCGTTGTAATTCTTAGCTTTACCGGTAGGGGAGTGTTAAAAAGTCTTGGATCGTCATTGTTCCAGAACAATGTCTTCCTATGACGACCCCAGTGTCGGCATACCCATCAGGGCGAGTCTTTGTCTGCCTTGGGCATGACTTGAGCACAGAAGGTGCTCCAGCGCGTTTCGCGTGTTAGATTCTTCCAGCGTCTAATGTCATTGGGGCAATAATGTGAAAGTCGTTTATTACTTAAAAATATGCTGCAGAAAATGTTGCGACAAATGAATTTTTTTATTGGCAAAGAAGTTTTTAAGATTTTAATTGATTTTTGTCAGTTTTTTTTAATGACAATTAAAAATTTATATAAAAACAGCCTGATGATCACTTTATCAAAAAATCAAGTAAGCAATGAAATAAGCATGAGCAAGAGCCAGAGAGAGCGAACAAGCGAGTAAGTAAGTAAGTAAGTAAGAGTTGCGTGAGACGCATAAAAAGAAAGGTTAGAAAACCGCCAACAACATTTAAGTTATGCATAAATGTCGTATAATTTCTTATTGGGATTTGGCTTTTTTTTTCTTCCACTTGCCTTCTTTCTCTGTCTGTCTGTCTAGCTTAGCGTTAATTCGTTATGCTGATTATGCCAATCGGGCATTGACTGCAGACGACGTCAACAACGTCATCATCATCATTGTCAACGCCATGATCATTATTGGCAACAATATTAACATTGTCGTGTGGTTGTCATCATCATCATCATTAATGTCATTATCAACTCATTTTCCAATTGCCATTGAGAAGACTTTCTTTCTTTGCTTTCTTGCTGTTTGTTTTGTGTTTTTGGTGCCTGGCGGTACCTTCGATTGCTCTTTGCTTGTTGTTGTTTCAATACAAGCGTTGAAATGATAATAATGATGATAATAATCATGATGATGAGCCTGTGATGATGCGCCACAACAAAAGATGTGTGATGTTCGTTCATGATTATTGTTTATGTGTCAATGATGAAAAAGTTCATAATGACGAAGATGATGATGATGATAGCTTTTGCCTTTGTTGACATTTGAAGCTGAAGACAAACTTAAATTGAGTTTTTATGTTTGGTATTTTGTTGTTGCTTTTTATAAGTTTTTGCCAAAATTGTTCAGTTTTCACTCGTTGAGGCATTGAATTTTTGTTTACTAAATGTTTATAAAAAATTGCATTTGACTTTCGTTTGTTTATTTTTTTATTAAAATAAAAATTTATGATTTTGTTTTAATATACTTCTGTATGTTTATAAAAAAGGATACATGTTTTTATTTTTGCTTAATCAAAGTTAAAATCATTTTAAAATATCTGCTTACTTTGAATCTTGACGCTTTGCTCGTTTGTTCGTTCGTTCTTTCAATGGTAGTCAACTATGGGCTTAAAAGCACATTTAGCTTTCTCAATGCCTCCATCATTAATCTTCATCTAATCGATTTTGATTTTGGATGCATGTTTTTACGTGATTTTTCTGAGTCATACATATTCAACATACTTATCAGTTTTTTTCTCTATTCAAAACCTCGTATGTCTCTTATGTCTCTATAATGTAACTCAGTTTATAGTCTCAAACTTCATCTCAGTGTCTTTTCAAAAGCCAAGTAGTCGCTAACTCAGCTCAGCTCAACTCAACTCACACGTCACCTAGGTTAACTTCAGAAAATATTTCTTTGCTTGACTTTTCTTTTGGCCTTCTTCTTCTTTTTCTACGAGTATCTTGTCTTTGCTTACTCATCTTCTGCATTAATAGCAGCATCATCTTCATCATTATCATCATCCTCGTCATTGCTTTGTTGTAGTTACTGTTGTTATGCGTGTCTTCCTCTCTTTCTCTTTTTTCATGATGGCATTTGTCACTTTCACATTAAATTTTTTTTTAACTTTTGGTTTTTGTTGTCTGTAAGTCTTTTCAATATTGCATTCATGTTGCCTACAATTTTTCTATTATTCGTTTTTTTTACTAATAGTGTTTTTTACGCGCCTGTTTTCTTTATTTTTGACTTGTAATGGATTTTTGATATTTTTTTTTATTGCGGAGTTTTTTTTTATTCACAAAGGATTTAAACTATTATTATTGTTATTTTATTTCAACAATTTTTTTATTATTTTTTTTTTACATATTTTTTTTACATATTTTTTTTTTTTTGTAATTACTTAGTTTTTTAATTTAAATATTTTCCATAATTTGCTGTTTTTTCCCCATTATAAGTCAGTTGAAATTTTTACAGTTAAAAACATTTTTTTTTTGCAAATATCTTAATTTATTTAATTTTTTTTTTCACAAATCGCACGCTTATATTGTCATGCCGCATTTAATAAGATTATTAATTGCTACGAAGAATTAATTTTTTTTTTTATTATTTAATTCAGGGCATTTTTGCGAAAATCATGTCGATTAGATAACAAAGCATCAAAGGCAACCGCCGTGGGCTCCGTAGAAATAATTCATTTATATGACTGTAAACATTTTCCATTCCTGCTAAAAGAAATTATAAACTTTTAGGCAAAAATTCATATATTTCTTTTGGTTAATTGCAGAGGATTTTCTGAGGGCTTTTTAAGTTCTCTTTTCTATGAGTATTGCTTGGTTCAAGCAATAATGGTTATTGCTTTCATCTTGTTATATAGAAAATTTTGAGCTGAAGTTGTAAAATGCACCCATTCAGGAAAGTTCAAAATTGTTAATGAGATCACAGTGCTGCCAGCCATTTACAGCAGCAAACCTACCAAGGTACATAATGAACTTATCTACAGATCTGGCAACACCCTGACACGCTTCATTTATTTGCCAGCCACACAGCCTGGCCAGCTGACGCCGCCACCACCTTTTGACTTTCTTTATTTGACTTACTCGTATTGGAGCTGTCAAGAACCTGAAAATCGTAACTTGCACAAAATTAATGAACTCAAAGCATACAAATGTTGCGAATACGAAATTTTGCGTGTAAGCCATGGATTCTTTTACTGACTTGTTGTATTGGCTGTTATTGTCGTTGTTGTTTTCAAGTCTAGTTCGAATTTAGTAGTTTTTCCACGAATTGGGTTTTTGTGTTAGCGGCAATTTGAACTCAAAAGTCAAGCCAAAACTTCAATCGACCGACAAGACAGACCTGACCAGACCAGACCCTCTCAACAGACTTAAATCTATTGCGATATTGTGGTTGTTGCTGTTGTCGTTGTATCTTCTTTGGGCATTTCTGATGGGTGCGGAGTTTTTGTTGTCGTTGTCGTTGTCGTTGTTCTTAAATAGTTTTGCTAATGCGCTGATTACGCTGAGCCGCTCAGGGCAGACCACAATTTTCTGTTGGCATACAGGTAGAAAAAAATCACAATTTCAAAATTCCAAGACGACCAACAACAATAACAACAACTCGTACATGTGTCAAACTGTAAATGAATTGGTCGATCGGTCAATTGATCGATCGATCAAAATGTTTATGCTTGCTTAGAACAGTTGTTTTTCATGTCTTTTCTTTTCTTAGTTTCTTATCAATATTTATACAAACATTGTTGACTTTGTTGTTGTTATGTGGTTTTCGTATTGGATATATCGCATTAAGATAAATAAGAAGCAGTATCATATTTTTCGTAATGTTTTTATTGTTGTTGTTGTGTTGTATTTTGTGTGCAGATTCTTAAAACAGGTTTTTAATGACGCAGCGGTGGCAAAAGGGCAATCAACAAAAAAAAAATCAAACAAAAATTTAAATGAGCATGATTCATGCTCAATTCAAACGTAAAATGATGCGTCGATTCGGCTTTGAATTTCTTGACTTTTGATTTTATTTGTTATTTGTTTTTTTTTACGATTTTTGTGTATTTCGGACTTTGCTATAAGATTGATCGCATTTTATGCGTTCAAGAAAGAACGAGACAAAAATTAAACAAAAAAGAAACAAAAATTCATTATATATACACCACAAATAAATTAGAATTGTATTAAGTTTTGTGTGTACGTATGTGTGTGTGTGTTTGTATAGTGTTCGAAGCAAAATATCGATAACCAGTTTTTTTTTCCTTTTTTTTTTTTTGGCGACTGCAAAAGTATTGACTAAACTGAAAACTTGTTGTCTTGTTCTTGTTTATTGCTTAGAATGAACATGAAAATTTACGACAAACTAAACACCTGTGAATCTTTAAAACTAATAAAAAAGACAATAGATACGAAAATAGGTGAAGTTTCAATGCCATGGAATACAATTTGTTTGAATTTGAATGTTTCTATGTAGCATTCAAAGCAATATTGCATCTAACAAACTTTTGATTCGCATTGAGTATTTTGTTTCGATACAAATTGCAATTTTTACATATTCGAAATGAAAATGTTTGTATTATTTGTGCGCCATTATTGATTTCGAAGAAAATATTTTGATTTCGAAGAACAAATAAAATTTTCGAACAATACATTTTTTATTTCGAATTTCAAAAAAAGTTTTCGATTTCCGTTTATGAGTGACAAATTGTTTTGAGGAGACATTTTTGTATGATGAAACGAGGAATTGTCCAAACGAGTCATGACGTTTGTACTTTGGTTTGCAGGGCGGATAAAAAAGTGAACTAAAAATCAAACGGTTGAAATGGTGAAGGGCATACAAAATTGAAATTGAAATCGAAATTAAAAAGTAAAAGTTGCAGAAAAAAAATACATACACTTAATATTCGAAATGCCCTGGCAACAAAATGAGGCAAAACGAAAACTAAAAAATCGAACTCGAGTTGGGAACTTATTTTATTTTATACATTTAGTTATTTTTTTTTAACTTTTAATGTGCATTAATTCCTAATTTAACTTTTAATTATGCGGAAAACAGAAAAAAAAAATCAAATAATTACGAAAGAAAAGTCATGACTAAATAGAAACACATAACAACAACAATTAAACTCCAACTGAGCTGTACTCGAATTTAACCTTAGGAGAGCTTAAAAAATGTATGAAACTTGCATGGGTATGAGTGAAAAAAACTTGTTGGATATCATTGTGTGTGTGTGTGTGTGTGTGTGTTTGTGCAGTGCTTGTGTATGCGCAGCGCATGCGACAAGTGCGCCGGCATACGGCAGTCAAACAAGCAACAACAACAAGCCAAACACCAAAATCGTCTTACAAAGTCTCGTCCCGCACACCTTCGCCTTCGTCACGCTCACCTAAGCAACCAAGACGACCGATGACACCCGCAACAACAACAATAACAGCAGCAAGTTGTTGTTGTCGAAGTTGAAGTTAATGCTGATACGATCACTGATGTTGTTGTTGTTATTTATTTATTTTGAGCTTTTTTTTTGTATTCTGCACGAAATTTGGGTCATTCGCAAAGGTTGATCGAACGCCGTTTGACCAAACATACGAAAATATCATCAAGCCAAAAGTAAAAACAACAACAACAACAACAACGACAACAGCACATAACTTATGCTCACACAAAGCTGCACAAGTGAGTGAGCAATGAGTGTGAGAAGGACAGATAGCGAGCGAGAGAGAAAGACAGAGAGTAAGAGTGAGATAGCACGAGCACGTTTATGCCGCAAGCCAACGACCCAAGAAAGTCGTCAAAATAGCTTGAAAAATAGTTGATGATTGAAAGGAGGGCAGGGAGAGAGGTCGGGCGGCTGTGATGAACAAAGGTGGCACCACGATCAGTTCAACAGAAGAGGGAGGTGTGGGGAATGGGCGAGCCAAAACACGGCGACGTTTGTCTGCAAATGCACATTATGATGTTCATTATTATTGTAAACATAACGACGTTGAAAACAACAACAACAACAACAACGACGACAATGATCGCGCCATAAATTTGTAATTTCTTACTTTCTTTTGGAGTTTTTTCAGTTGCTTTTTAAGAAAAAAAAAAAAAACACTTAAGTGTTCGACTGCAACAAAGACTTGTGCAAAAAAATGTTAAAACAAAAGTGGGGAGACAAAAATTGTTATTTTTTTTATATATTTTTGCACTTCTTTTGTAAAATGTTTTCTTCCCCAATTTGTTTTTGCTGCCCTTCAACTGTTCAACGCACTCAAAAAATAATAAATCAGTTAAGAGCATTCAAGAAAGCTCAATTCGTCAACTTGTTTCATGTTACGAGTGAGTTTTTATTTTTATTTACTTTTTCGCTTTTTAAGCACAAATTTGCTCATACTTGTTTATAATACATTAGTATTTGTTTAATTTGCGTCATTGTCGTTGCCATTTTTTTTTTAATTGTTTTATATTGTTAACTTGAAATGAACGCGCACTGCGCCCCACGCCCCCACACACCCGACACAGCACTTGAGGCAATGTATCGCATGCTCAAGAACACTTGAAACTGATTCATAGCTAAATAACAACAACAACAACAATAAAAGCAACAGCTACAATATCTGAACAAGCTTGTTTGGGGATTGCAACGCAACGAATCGCTTGCACTCACACTCACACTTATATTTATACTCATTCATTTCTATTTGGCATTTAACTATTCACGTTCTTTGAACAAGTCTTATATAAATAATATACAAATTAAATTGTGAAAAAAAAACAAAAAAAAACTTAGAAAAAGTAAACATGACGACTTTTATAAATGTAGTATATACGTATATATTTTTTATATTTTTTTAATTAGATGACTTATCAAGGTCGTAGAATGTTCGCAGCGCTCATATATATATATATATATATATATATATATATATTCTATTACTTTTGATTTAAAAGTTATCAGTGAAATGGTTTAGTTGTTCTTGCTTACGTCTAACAAATGCTTTAAAGGCACAGACAAATGACAGTCAAACTAAAATGGGCGTGATCAAAGAATTGAGTTTGATAACATTCTTCATTTCTTATACCAGAAATGTGTTAAGATTTAAACTTACAACAAACAACAAACAACAAAAATATCATGTTAACAAAACTATATTATAACAAAAACTTCATTCATTCATTTAATCATACATTCAGTCGGGCCTAAACAACATATTCAGATGTTGACTGAGGCTGAGCGCGCTTGTTAACTCCTTAACAAAGTAACAAATAACATGGAAATTGTTTATTTGTCTTCTTCTTGTTTTTTTTTTTTTGAGAATTACTACGGAAATGTAACATTAAAAGAAAAACAACTTCATTACAACAATGAACCTTACCTTATATCATACAAGAGATCGGTTGAGAAACAAGAGACACTCAAGCAATTTATAGCATTTGTATGCAATATTTTTAAAGTCTGAGATTTGTGTTGTTGTTGTTTTATGAAAAAAAAAAAAACAACTACAATAAAATGGGGAAGCAAAAGTCGCTTGACACTTTTCCGAGTTAACTAATCAGAAAGTGGGAAAAGTTACAAGACAATTCAAATGTTCGTAGGAGCGTGTTTGTTGTTGTAACGTCGTCGAAATTTATTTTTATTAGGTTAATGAATACGTTCGATGGCTTATTGATATAAACAACTGCACATTTAGATGAATAATCTAAAAACTTTTAAATTTGTTCACAAAATGGCGACGATTTTAAAATGCAAAATGGTTTCTGGCTGCCATGTTTCCGGCCATAGAGGGATATGTATATGAAGAAGCTTCACCCAAAATTTGGAGTTAAACGGTTGATTAGAACTGGAAATATCATGTCGTTCAGCGTAAAGCGTCAATAGTACTTTGCATCACAAAAAGGGCTACAGTTCTAGACCAGAATACCCCCTAAAAGCCCTTTATTGAGCCTTTTACAAAACAAATACAGTCAATAAAATTTATTTTGAAGCAACGTCATGTTTCGATTCGATGACCGACTATATGTAAGGTGTACTATGAATACAACACAAGTTGGTCATATAACGTTTATGTACCAATAATTGAAGTATTGAAATGAAATTATTGTCAGCATATTTTATTAAAAATGTTTATCGCGATTATTGCGAGTCATTAACCTCACTTTTAGCTCAACGACCGTAAAAAAGTGTTTGTTATGCAAATTTGCGTCTCACATTCAACACCACGGCAACGACAACGACAGAAGCAACAACAGCAGTGGCAATAAAAGAAAAAATTAACAATAATAATTTTCAACATTATGGGCAATAATAATTGAATAAATCTTCAATGAATTTACACACACCCAAGAAAGAAATTCTTCAATCTGTCTGTCACAAGTCCGTCTGCCTGACTGTTTATCAGTGCAATTGAAATACTAAAACGTGATTCCTTTTTTATGCTGTTTGATTACAAAATGTTAATGACAAATTCCTGGAATGCATTTTTTTTTTGCAAAGACGATTAACGAAAATTTCTCAAACAAATAATTTTTAAGCACATGAACAAATAAATTACTTTTTTGAGACGCAAAATATATAAATATATAAAAAAACTTGTGTAAATAAAAGGCAAAATTCTGAGTACTTTTATTTTTTTGCGAAAATGTGAAATGTGAAAATTTTTAACTTGCTGGAATTGCTTTTGAACGAAAAGTGTTTATTATTTTTGGCAATTTACCGAGTGGCCAGAAACTAGTTTCCTAGTTATAACCAAAAACAAGCTCCTATGTTACCTAGGGTCAGAGCACACATACGTCAGCTTAGCATAGGCCTTTGCTTATTGACTTTAGTGCTTGAATGCTGTATGTATGGCTCAGTCCTTTGTGACATAGGAGTGCATGATATGATTGTGTTGCTTTTTAATGAAAAAAATCGGAATTCGTTTTAATTCTATGCAATTCAGTGCTGTTCAACTCAATTCAATTAGTTCAAGTCTTTTGCTTCTCTTCTACATTCGTTCGTTAGTTCATTCGTCAGCAAACAACATAAGCTTTTTTTCGAATGAGGACAACTTGGTCAACAACTACATTAAAGAAATGGGTTAATACAAAGACGTTGACAATGGTTTAGTCTGTTTTACTTTGCTTAGGCCCTTTTTTTGTTTTTGTTGTTGTTGTTTTTTGCCTGAGGGAATTATTTCTCAGAAAAGAACTTAAGACGCTTGTCGGCATTACATGGCTTGGAATGGTCTGGTCTGTAGTTATTGTTATTGTCGGTGGCAGTCATCATCATCATCATCAACAACAACGTTTTTGTCATGTAGCTTGGCTTATTGTGAGTGTGTGTGTGTTTGTGGTTGAACTGTATAACAAATATTTTACGCATTTAATTGCAGCAAATCGGCTTTAAGTGTTAATAAACATGGCTTAAGAGCAGCGCACGGTAAGGCCTAAATTGTGGTGGATTCGTTAATGCGTTTTCTGTTCTGGCACACAGCTCAGCTGAGATCAACTGAACCCATTCCAGCTTAACTCATCCTGCTTTTACTTTGCTTGACAACGCGCCTAGAATAGAATCAAGGACGTTTTTGTTGTTTTTGTGCTTGTTCTTGTTCTTGTTCCAATAGCAAATTTCTGTCATTCGTTACACTTTAAATTTTGTCATGAAGACATGCATACATACAACATGCGTGTAGGGTATTGGGCACAGTTAGTTGAAGTACAAATAAATGCCATTTACGGTGCAAGTCAATAATTTAAAAGACAAGTTGAGACAACGCGACAAAACAAAACAAAACCAAACCAAACAAAGTAAATCGACTTAATTATTGCGATAACTTCTTCTTCTTACTGACCTAACCATATAAACTTATGTATTACTTTTATGCAAAGTAGTCACTGGGTTAGTTGTACCAAAATTGGCATTGTTTGTTGTTGTTGTTAGCAGAGTTAGTGAGCTTAAAATCGCGTCATCTTCTTCTTATTTGCTTTTAAGCTTAATACAAACACAACAGCAACGTTAACGTCTTCGATTTTGGTACGCTTAACTTTGCTTTTTTCCTCTTTGGAAGGAAACAAATACTTTTATGGCTCAAATGAAATTGAAAACTTGCTTTGTTTTTGTTGTTTTTATATATTTAATTGACTTTGCCTTTATTAGGGCAAGCATATTTTGTTTGACATTTCCTACGCTATTTTCTTGGTTTTTTTTTTTTTTTTCACACACACGCTCACACACACACACACACACACACACACACGCGCGCGCTGCTGTGCCGTCATCAGTTTCAGCAACATGGTTTTTTTTTGTCGCTTGTGCACTTTTTGTGATATGTAGTGTGTGTGTGTGTGTGTGTGTGTGTGTGTGTATGTGTTAGTTAGAAAAACACCTACACTGAAATTATTGCGAAAATGTCAACGTGTTGAAAGTTTATCTTTGTAAAATATAATGATTTTTTTCTTTATTAAAAATTAATAAAAAGAAAAAAAATATTTTTGTTTTTAAAGTCAACCAGAAATATTTGTTTTCCATTTTAATGTAAAGTATAAAAATAAAATGAATTACTCAAACGCGTTTTAATCGCAAAAATTATCGAAACTCAACGTTTTGCTTTGATAAGCCATTTTTTTCTTAGAAAGTTATCGTATTATACTTTTTTGTTCTTCTTCTTTAATAATTCTTGAATTTTGCGTTTATAAAAGATAAAAAAAAATCCAAGTGTGTGTTAGACTGCGCTATGTAACATGTTGCGTCATGTAACATTATAGACTAAATT
Source organism: Phortica magna (assembly GCA_037044515.1). Taxonomy (NCBI): domain Eukaryota; kingdom Metazoa; phylum Arthropoda; class Insecta; order Diptera; family Drosophilidae; genus Phortica; species Phortica magna. The sequence goes on from JBAMBP010001483.1 coordinate 27,830, forward strand.
TATTACAATGAAAATGAATCAGAAAAAAACAAAAAATTAAAATCACAAACAGTTACATAAGATAATCATATCATAAGCCCCACCCCACCACGCATTTGGTGGTAGCGGAGATTTTTATACATTTTTACTGTAATTCGAAACTTTTTTGAAATCTTTAAACGAAATCTTCGCTGTCGACAACAACTCTCTTGTTGTTCTTGTATTTTATAGACTTGTTGCTATTAACTTTAATTTGCACGACACATGCAATGATTTCATCATTTGTCCTTGACAATGCCATATAGCACTCATAAGAAGGGGTGTGGTGGGGGTGGGGGTGTGTGTATTGAACTGCTGCTTTTGACTTTATACTTTCGTTAGTGTTTGGAAAAAATAAAGCAAAGTATCTTAAGCATTAATTGTTGCAACATACAAATAAAGAAAGAAAAAAACTATAATAAACACAATAACAACAACAACAATAACCATAGCAAATTTAGCGATAGAGTCGAAAATAATTGAAAGCCGTATTTGTCGCCGGATGTCATAAAGCAAAACCAAAAACAAAAAACTCTTGCTGCTCTACAAGTGCGCCTGTGTGTGTGTGTGTGTGTGTGTGTGTGTGTTTGTGTTGATACCGTTACCATATAAGCACAACTTTATCGAAAAAACAACAACATTACTCACTACTCTGCTCTGGTCGCTGCTCAATGCGTAGTCATCACTTCATTGCTCATAATCATATTTTTTCATGGGCAGGCAGCATGATTAAGGGCTCCTCGAGGTCATTTTGCTTAACATTCCTTAAGCACTAACAACTTGACATCAACAATAAAAAACCCACAAGTCTTATCAATAGTATGGGCGGCGAGGCGTGGCGTGGCGAGTCGAGTCAAGCATATTTCAATGAGTATGTGTTTCATACTTTGCTTTGTTGTTGTTTTGTGTAAGATTTGTGCAAGCGCCGTTGTTGTTCTTATCAGTAACCGCTTACAGAAGCAGCAACGTCAACGTCGCTTCTGGCGTTGTTAATACACAAAGCCAAGGCAAAGTAAAGTGAAGCCATGCATTCAATCAATTCGGCACGAAATGTCAATTTAATGCACTAATGTAGCGCACTTTATTATATTTGCAATAAGAGAAACAACAAAAACAACTAGGAATAAATGAGTGCTATTTTTGAAAATAATTGTTTCTGGTTAAGGGGGTATTCTGGTTAGAATGTAGAAAAAATACATATAAATAGTTGTAAAGTCCACCCACTTGAGTATATGAACCTAATAGGGTTTTCCCCAGTAAATTGTTAAAAAAAACCATAAATTATAGAATGATTGATCGGTAGAAATTATAATGTCGTATACGAATTACTGGAACGTCCAGATTATCTTTTGATGCTTCTTCGTCTTCGCCTTTGATTTCCATCATGTGTGTGTGCCTGTGCGTGAGTGTGTCTAATGTTGATATTTTTGTTGCAAAAGGGGCGCGGCCTGATGCCATGGCTTAGCTTCACTCAGCTTGTGGATGCGTACGTGCCTTCGCAAGAAGTTATATAATATATTTTTTTGAATGCAACACAT
>JBAMBP010001484.1:0-67766 GCA_037044515.1 Phortica magna
ATACAAATTTCACAAAAAAACATTTTTGCCATTTTCTTTTTCAACCGCGTCCAAAAACTGACTGAGAGTGACCGTATACCAAACACAGGCCGACGATTAAATTTACTTGAAAATGTACTAAAAAAGACGTTTCAAATTCAAAATATAAAAAAATTCATTAAAAAAAATATTCATTAACACAATATTTAAAAGCTAATGCATATGCGTGCTACAGTTTTCAAGTATCGTACTATTTTCTATTCACAAAATTATTATTTTCGTTTACACTTGATCTGTTCCGTCTTGTTATTGAAGAAGTGGCATCACTGTTGTGCTTAGCCACCAGTGCTGCCAACTTCACAGTAACAAAAATTTCTGTATTCAACCGGATCAAAAGTAAAAATAGCTGTTATAAAAAGACAAAAATTCTGAAAAAACTCACTAATAATATTCTCAAATAATAAAAACACAGAAAAGACCGGGAACATTCATGAAGCGAGACAGTATTTAGTATACCAGGTGATTTGACAGCTTTGTTTCGATCCGGCCTAGAAATCAACTGGCGTATGTTCAGTTGAAATTAATGATGCCATTAAACAGAACACTTGCAAATCTCTAGGTTCGGAGTTAGCAGTGGGCTAGCGGTGAGCAGCGTGAAAAGCTGGCGTATTTTCGGCTGGAATGCATGTGCTATGAGTCAGTTCAACTGAAAATCGATAATTTCGGAGTTAGCTGATTGGGAATCAGTTAATGTTTGCCTCATGCGTATGATATTAGTAAGAAAACATAGGTCAGACTAGCAATCACCAACAGTTAAGTAGGCGTCGCCCGACAGAGCATATAAATAGGGCTGCTTTCAGCGAAAATTGTCAGAATTCGTCACTCGTTTCGTTAAAGCCCCATAACTGGCAACGTCGAACGTGTACGCTTTAAAGCTTAAATAATTACTTTGTGGTTTAATTAAAAAAAAAAAAGTACAAAATGGTGAGTGAAAATGTCTTAAAATATTATTTTAACTGAATATATTGCACAAATGTGAAAATAAAAAAAGAAATATGTGTATAACGTCATCTGCATCAAGAAAAATTTTCATGCGTACATGCAAATTTTTCTCCTTGTTGGTGACGTCATTTGTGAAAATTATTAAAAATCGCTGTAAATTAACTTTTCGTTTTTGCTTTTCTAAATTGCATAGTTTTTATGGCAATAATTCCATTCATACTTCCGTTTGTTTTTCGCTATACATAAAAAAATTTAAATTTTCTTGCAAATTTTCCCAAGTATCGCGGCCGGTAACTATGCGATAGTGTGTTGTCCTGCTCTAACATACATGTATTCGCATTAGTGACCGCGCCCTGCGTCATTGATTTTTTTTGCTTGAAAAAAAGCCACGCCATGCCGCGTCACGTTTTTGTATTACTTTTTTTTTTTTCATGCAAATGAAATTTTCTAGATCATTTTACTAACGAAAATGAAAATTTTTCTTTAACAGCGTGAATGTATCTCTATCCATGTCGGCCAAGCTGGTGTCCAGATTGGTAACGCCTGCTGGGAGTTGTACTGCTTGGAGCACGGTATCCAGCCTGATGGCCAGATGCCCTCTGATAAGACTGTAGGTGGTGGTGATGATTCGTTCAACACCTTCTTCAGTGAGACCGGTGCTGGCAAGCACGTGCCACGTGCCGTCTTCGTCGATCTGGAACCAACTGTCGTCGATGAGGTGCGTACCGGTACCTACCGTCAATTGTTCCACCCGGAGCAATTGATCACCGGTAAGGAAGATGCCGCCAACAACTACGCACGCGGTCACTACACAATTGGCAAGGAAATCGTCGATTTGGTCCTCGACCGTATCCGCAAGTTGGCTGACCAATGCACAGGTCTCCAAGGTTTCCTTATCTTCCACTCTTTCGGTGGTGGTACCGGTTCCGGTTTCACATCGCTGTTGATGGAGCGTCTCTCCGTGGACTACGGCAAGAAGTCCAAGCTTGAGTTCGCCATCTACCCAGCACCCCAGGTCTCGACTGCTGTCGTCGAACCCTACAACTCCATTTTGACCACACATACTACATTGGAACACTCTGACTGCGCATTCATGGTCGACAACGAGGCTATCTATGATATCTGCCGTCGTAACTTGGACATTGAGCGTCCCACTTACACCAACTTGAATCGTCTGATCGGTCAGATTGTTTCCTCGATCACAGCTTCGTTGCGTTTCGATGGTGCCTTGAACGTCGATTTGACTGAATTCCAGACCAATTTGGTGCCTTACCCACGTATCCATTTCCCATTGGTCACCTACGCGCCAGTCATTTCCGCTGAGAAGGCCTACCACGAGCAGTTGTCGGTTGCTGAAATCACCAACGCTTGCTTCGAGCCAGCCAACCAGATGGTCAAGTGCGATCCTCGTCATGGCAAATACATGGCCTGTTGCATGTTGTACCGTGGTGATGTTGTGCCCAAGGATGTCAATGCCGCCATTGCAACCATCAAGACCAAGCGTACAATTCAGTTCGTCGATTGGTGTCCTACCGGTTTCAAGGTCGGCATCAACTACCAGCCACCCACTGTGGTACCTGGCGGCGATTTGGCTAAGGTACAGCGCGCTGTCTGCATGTTGTCCAACACCACGGCTATCGCCGAGGCTTGGGCTCGTTTGGATCACAAGTTCGATCTGATGTACGCCAAGCGTGCTTTCGTTCACTGGTACGTCGGTGAGGGTATGGAGGAAGGTGAATTCTCCGAAGCTCGTGAGGATTTGGCTGCTCTCGAGAAGGATTACGAGGAAGTTGGCATGGACTCCGGCGATGGTGAGGGCGAAGGTGCCGAAGAGTATTAAACAGATACTCTTTGATGAACCGCTCGAACACTGTTGAGCGAGCTGCTGAGACGATTACGAATCATCTCACACCAAAACAAAAAGAAAATTCTCAAGTTTTTTTTTTTTTGCTTTTATTGTTTTAAAAAATACAAAATCCATGCGCCCCCACGATGAGCATAAAAGAAAAAATAAGTATTGTTTGAACGTATTTAACAGTTTGGTTTGAAAAGCGAGAAAAATCTCGAAATAAAAACGATTTTCGTATTGCATTGAACGATAAAACAAAAAAAAATTACACAAATCTTTTATATTTACTATGGGTTGGATGGGAAATGATCTTTTTACTAATTTCCGTGTACAGTTGTGCTACGTCTTTCGCTGTGGGAGATACACGAAGAAGTTCACTGAACTTCGCGTAGATAGCGAGAGAAAGAGGACTTAACTAAAAATAATTGCATTGCTTTCTTTTTTGCTCTATTTCCAGCGTATAACAACGCTTTTCTTCGTCCCCCAATGCCCATAAATTTCAATGCTTGAGTGCAGCAAATGGCTGTACATGAGTGTGTGTGTGTGCCTCTGTAATTTAAGATGCACTTTTTCATTACGGCTACATGTGCATTCGAGGAAAGTAAATTATTGATTTCATGCGCATCAAGAAAAACTGTGAGTCATCATCATTTATGTTTTTGGTTATGTTGAAAATCGAGTGCGACGTTAAGGCCAACGCTGCGTCGTTTTGATGGAAGTTAGGCGGCAATATGACCTCATAGTTGTTTGCGGCAGTATGATGTGTTTTCTGTTGCCCTTTGTATCGCCTTGAACGAAAAGAGACAACAATAGTGTCGTTTTATGGGCCTAAATTAGAAACCTTACTGCAGAAGTAGCGGCGCATTATAAGGGTTGGAGTGAGTGTATTGTTGTTTTTGTTGCTTGGCAGGCAGCTCATTCGAGTTTTGTTGCTTGTTTTATGGCAGATGTTTTGTAGATACATAATTAAGAGCGAAAATACTTGGAAAAATGCAATAATTTTTAAGGAGAATTAGTAGGAAATCTTAGAAACACGATCTTTCTTAAACAATGTCCTATTTTGACCTCGTGCAGTTGTTTGGTTAACTAAAAATCAATGCCAGCTTTGTGCAAGCTGTGTGTGTATTCTATCTAAAACACACTGTCACTTTGTTGACGTCATCATGACTAATCCAAGCTCGTTTAACAGAACTAGTAGGTTTCTTTCTCCTTATGCATATAATAATGCTTCAAATACAATGAATACAGACAAATTCGACTGGTTTAAACGCTAAGAAACAATTTTCATAGCAATATTAACATTTCCGCTTAAAAATTAAAGCCATCTGCACAAGTAACTTAAGATAGCAATGCAGAAAAGAAACATCTGCCATCACGATGATTTGGCACACACAATGCTGTGATTAAAACAATTTACTAAAAAAAAACAAAGCAATGACAACATGCGATCGCACGCCTACGGTACGAGACGTGTTTAGATTTGATGCCGTCAGACCATAAAATTTAAAGCTACAATTCAAAAAAATACGCAGTAAACCTGTTTACCAACAACATTTGGGTTAGGGCAGGACGGGGTAGGAAGCAACACTCGCTAAATGATGGCGTGTGGCTTTATTTGGCAGCTTGATGAGTGCCCGGTGTGGGTTTTGTATGGTGTTTGGTGGACAATTGAAATGACGAATCTCTGAATTACTTTAAATCTTAGGCAATGTACACAAATTCATATAACGCGGCTGAAAATGATCGATACGGAGTTATGACCAAACAAATTACTGCCAATTGTGCGTTGAAGTATGAAATTGTGCACAAAATGGCTGACAAATTGCGTGGATGCTTTTCAGTAAACACACCTGTTTTAGGTCATTGAACAAAATAGTATTTGTATATGTAAGGTGTTTTGAAAAATCGTAAGTTTCAAAATATAAGAATAAAATTTTTTTTGAGTTTCCCAAGTCACATCAAGAACATTCATAACTTTTAAATACTTAGATTTACTTTTGCTAGGAACGATGGAAGAGAAATGAAAAGTGCCAGGAGTAAGGTACATATTTATTTTACTATTAACAATCCTATTTAATTTGTTAGCTCGATTTTTATTTTGAATTTTGGAATGAACGGGGCTTGGGATGAGTTATTTTTGTCCATTAGCCAACACTAGAAAATTTCTCCTCCACTACCAGTGCTGTCCCCTCTAATTCCATGATTTTTCGGAATGGGAATTTCTGTTGTCGAAAATGTTAGGTAGCAGCACAGACAATTCGCATTACCGAGCAGTGTTACCAGTTTTTTCATTCCATGACTGAAATTAAAAGCTACACAATTGTTGTTACTTTGGCGCGACATTTTATCAAAACATTTTTTCTAAACTACGTTCTTTCTGAAACTCTGTGAAAAAATCACCGTTGTCGAAGTAGTATTATCACTTTACCGGTACTTCAAAAAATAAGTTCAGCATTTTTAGTCAAAAGCAGTAGAATTTTCGAGACAAATCGGAGTCATTTGTTTAAGGATTGATAGCTTACAATTTCGTATATTTTATTATTGGATATAAAATGGCTGAAAGCAAGGACATGGGCACTGATACTCAAACGGTGGACCAGTACACAATTTTAACTGGCGATCGTGCCAAGTAAGATATTGCAAATGAGTTCAATACAATGGCGTCTGTAAAATTATACAAAAATCGCATATGTAGATTGAAGGACTTGCTTTGCAATCGTCTCGCCGAGTGCGGTTGGCGTGAGGAAGTGCGTATCATGTGTCGACAAATAATGAAAGACCGCGGCGTTTCCAATTCAAAAATGGAGGACCTGATTGAAGAGGTGACACCTCAGGTACACTTTAATGCAGTTCGTATAAATGTATAAGTATTTGCATCAAATCAATTTGATTTTGTAGGCTCGCTCATTGGTGCCAGACGATATTAAGCGTGAGATGTTGCTGAAAATTAGAGAAATACTTGCTGGCAGTCGTGAAGTTGAATAATCCTTCTTAAAAGAACAAGAAAACTACTGTTACACTTTGTTTATGAAATTTAAAAGACTTGCAATTTTAAAATTATTTTTGTTTCGACAAATTTACAAGCGCAAATACATCATCTAAAGGGCATTTTGGTTAAGCAAAAATAGAGTAGAGATTAATTTAATTTTTAGTTTAAATTTATATATTAATTTACAACTAATTTAGTTTTTAGCTAATTTTTTATTGTGGTTAAACTGCACAGAGCTTACAATTGCAAACAAATTTAATAAGTATATCATTAGCAGATGCAAACTTATTTCTAACGAACGTTGCCGCTTAAAAAACGTCAAGGTGTTAAGCACATGGTGTGCAGGGTTTGGTATAGCGCAACTCCTTGCGGACTCTTGTAAAAATTCAAGAGCGTGCAAATAGCTTCTGCCAAATCAAGACCGTCAGTGCGTGGTGAAGAGCCACATCCTGCTCGAGGTGACACTGCTCAATATGCAAAACACTGCGGATCTAAACCGAAGCATTGACATAGCTTCTGCCCCTAAGCCAAAGTGTAAAGCGAACCGTGCTTATTTGGCATGTTTGCAGCCGGGGGTTATAATAACTAGGCTGTATTTTAACGGTGCCTCCCCGATACCAGGCCGCCTCGGGGTGTAACTGTGGCCTTATCTGCATACAGCGGATCTCTGTGCAGATGGACTTTTATTCTCCGCCACTCGTGGGAACACAATGAGCAAAACAAATCCAAAACAAAAACAATTTTTTAATAATAACAAGCGGGACGTGACCGCAACTCAAGTCTCTAATAATTACGATGAACGGCATTTAGATGATATTCGACCTGGTGTTTCTCAAACGCAAGCCAGCAGGAATACCCCTCCACGTGTTATTCAGGAACAAAATAATTTTGATAGTGGTGGAAATAAAAACACGACTTCACTTCAACAGCGACATCAGTTGGACAACTATCTGCAGCAACAATGGGTACAAGCCCAGCAAAGACAACTCAATTTATCAATGAATAATGAGCCACAACGACGACAAGAACCGATGCCACTAATGCAGATTTCGCATTCATTTCAGTTTTCAAACTGCTGGCAAGAACAACAACAAAATCATCATCAGCAAGATGTTGACTACCGAAATCAAGGTTGGCCAAGTTCCTCACAGCAGCAACAACAACAACAAGTTCCTTATCAGCAACATTCACAGCAGCAACCATTTCAGTATCAGTTACAGCAACAGGTATCGTTTCAGTATCCGAACCATTTTCCTGACCAGACTCCGTGTTACCGTCCTGAAGGGAATCATTTACCTTCAATGGGACAACGGTTTGACATAGATAACGGTCCAGATCAATCAAGAGATAACCGTTACTCCACTGGTGAACATCGTGGTTCACCAGACAACGGACAGCGGTTTTTAATGGACGGCAGTCGAAATCGTTCTATAGAAAACCGTTACTTCGATGGTGAAAGTATTGGTCGCCAAGAGATCGGACAACGACTTTTATTTGACGATGGCCGAGATCGGTCGACAGAACATCGTTACTTCACTGGTGAAAATCGTGGTCCCCCAGCTGAAGACGTACAACACTACGGAGGTCGATGCTCTCCGGGCAGAAATCGTTACTCACCAGACGGACATCGCCGACTCCCAAGCGAAGAACGCTATATACCAAATATGAATCGATTATCGCCTGGCGCAGATAGCTACTATCCGGACGTAGATAGGTCTTTTCCAGCTATTGATCGGCTCTCTCCACTGGCGCAACGTTACTCACCTAACACTGAACGTTACACTTCAGAAGAAAGACGTCGGCTGTCAGAAGTGAGACATGAATCGCCAGGTGCAAGATGTCATTCCCCATTTGCAGAAAGATACTCTCGAGACACGTATCGCTGTTCTCCGAACGATGGTCGCACTTCTATATCACCAAGGCGATGTTCACCACAAGCTCAGCGCTACTCAGATCGTTCGCGTGATAGGTTAACACCTCGACCGAAGTTTGCAAAGCTTCCTGGTCTTGGGAAACCTGGTGGTTTGGATGATATAAACAGACGTGGGTTGAGCGGTGCAGGTGTCAAGTGGTATTTACGTTACTTACAATCAGGCTTAGATCCCGACATTGCCAGGGCAAAAGTTGATGAACGTCGAAGGATTGCTGCGACTAGCCGCAAACCCAGAGGGCGGAACTCTCGAGAAGCAGATCTAGAATCTCCAAAAAGGCGTCGACTTTCACCAGGAGCCGAACACTTTTCACTTCCTAGAGAAAAATCACAGACCCGCTGTTCAGGACCAAAGCGAAATCCAGAGCTTGCGAAACCAGGCAGCCGAAATGATCCCAACAGAGTGGGGCTTAGTGGTGCTGGTCTTAAATGGTATTTGCGATTTATAAAATCTGGATTGAGCCCTGACCAAGCGAGAGCAAAAGCTGAAGAAAGACGCAAGCTCCCTAGGCCTGACTCAACTAATGTGAAAAATGAAATGAGAAGTTCGAGCAATGAGCAAAATTCTTATCCAATCGATATTGTAAAAAAAGAACCCTCTCTACATGATGAACATGAAGACTTCGTCGACCATAAGAGAGCTGGACTAGATGCAGACAAGGATATGCAAACGTCATCTGCGTTATCAGTCAACTCAGAAAGTAGACTAACAAAAAGGGTCGCTGTTCTGTCAGCCAATCATCCAAACGATGTACTAACATACGATGAGTTAACAGAATTGCAAGAAGATATTCTCATGGAGGTAGCCAAGGGTTGGAGTCACAAGATTATGTTCGAAGCCGTTCACTTTAAAGAAAGCATGATAATCATTGATTGCGTAAATGAAAGTACAGCTGATTGGCTGTCGATGACAGTACCGCAGCTCACGAAGTGGCAAAAAAAGTCATTAACCACGCGAAGAGGCAAAGATATACCGCCACCATATGTTATAACTGTTTTTTTGCCAAGAAGTTTGGGCAGTGATCAAACACAACTTTTAACACTGATCGATGCACAAAATGAAGGCCTCAATGTGAGCAATTGGCGAGTTTTGTCACTCAAAGAGCAGGGCAAAGGTCAGCTTTTGGTTGCGGGTATTGATGAGCATTCGAAAAATACAATTGTACGCCTGGGACACAGTCTCAGGTATCGCTTTGGCAAAGTGGCTGTACACGGGCTAAAAAATGTAAGTAAACCGACCTAAGCTAAGAACAAAAATACAGTACGTGATTTCTTTTTAATGTTATAATATTTACATGTATTAACTTGTATTAATTATAACTATTACATTTCAATATACGCTTTACTAAACTTAATTACTTTTTTCTTAATTATTATTTTAATACGTTGTTTATGAATAGACGACAAAAGGCGATTGATCTGCATAAAAGGACCTACAAAATAAATATGTATTGGCTATTGGTGTAGACAAATATGTTAAGGAACAAGTTTGGTTATCAAAAAAAACAAAGACCAGCGACTGGTTGCTTGTTCAAACAACATATAACATTTTCATAGCTGATTTGATTTTTCGATGTCTCAAATTAAGGTTTAATTTCATTACATTTTGCAATAATCTTTGCGAATTTGTAAATCTGTTAGAACATTAAATAATGTAAACAAAGCCATATAAAGTAAATCATGCTAAACTAAAATAAACAAAACTCTACTTATTTAGTAAAGAATCTATTGAAAAGTCTTTAAATTTGGCGTTGGAATCATCAGTAAAAAGCTGCGGCGCCAAACTAGCCATCAGTTGATGTTGCTCTTTTTCTTGCTCTGATTGTTGTAGCTGCAACAATGTTGGTAATTCATCATGGCGCTGTCCGACAGTGGGCAGCATTTTCAATTTAGTACGGGGCTTACGCAAGAATTTCGTAGATATTTGGAATTTTTGTAATTTGGCCGTAGTGCTTGCAGTTGAAGTTGAGGTTATTGTTGTTGCGCTGGGTATATTTTTAAAATGTGAACGATAATTACGCAGTTCCAAGCTAGTGGTGGTTGGTTTGATTTTTGATGCTATTGAATTTTGGTTGTCTGTTAATTCCGTTACGCTGATGCTGTTAACAGGTATTATATTGCTATTTGTATTAAGCGATGTAATAGTGTTAACATTATCTAATGCGGACGAGCTGTTTACATAGCTTATTGATGTTATGGCATCACTAAGATTGCCAACACCTGATGCTATACTGCTATTGGAGCTTGTAAACGGTAATACGGCATTTATGCAACTGTTAGACGTTACGCCACTGCTAACGTAATTAGACGCGTTTAGACCGCTTTTAAATGTTGTCAGGCTGTTAATGAGTTCAGCTTCTGCCGCTGAAGCTGCTGTCAATGAGCTATTCATGTAGCTCACTGTTGTCAACGCACTGCTTGTTTGTAATGATGTTGTTGTTGTCGCCGCTGTGCGATTTTTTGTTGCTGCTGGTTTTTTTGATGGGGCGTCGAAACATTTGAGGAAATTCTGCACATGTATCAAACTTTTATTTTCGTAAGTTTTCTTTTTATCCTCATATTCATCTTCGGCCTCGTAATCGAGTGAATGCTGATGTGAGGACGATGAAAAAGTCGATGAACTACTTGTGTACTAGAAAAATAAATATTATTAATAATGTAGACAAATTAGAACATAATGCTAAGTATGCTTACATCGTCTTCATAATTGATATTGTCGCTGTCAACAAGTTCCAACAAATGTTCCTGTGTTCTGCTGCGATGTTCGAAATTAACATTTGCTGTTGTGGATTCTGTTACTCCACCCACCATTGCATTGTGAAATTTAAAAGTTGTGAAGGTTTTTTGTTTCGTTGGTGTAATTGTTGTTGCTGATGCTATTGGATTTTGTTGTTGTTGCTGCATTTGTTGCCTTATATTGCTGTTGTTTCTGGCTCGTGTACGTCTTGTTGTTGTTGCCGTTGTTGCTGATGCCAAACCGCCGGTTGATGTTAACGCTTTTCGCTGTTGCATGGCCGACTCCAGGCGATATGACTTTCAGCTAGATTTGGCGAGGTTATCGTCGCGCCTTAGTTGAGACTGTATGAAAAGTGAGAAATTGTCAAATTAGTTTAATACGATAATGGTGTAAAAGTTTCCACAAAGCAATACAAAACAACACAACAATTTGGCGCATTATGATGAGGTGTGACTGTGGTAAGAGAGACAGAGAGAGAAAGAGAGATAGAGTATGTGATGATTTCAGCGAACTGATGTTGATGATGGACATGAACGAGCATGATTATATATGTATATACATGAAACACAACACAGCCAATAAAAATGTATAAGTGCAAAAAAAAAAAAAAAAAAACAATACAAAAAAACAACAATTAGAGATAAAAATAACAAGGTACACGCCACACATCAATCACACACCAACAACTACCTGCTGATGTTGATGCGTCTGCTGCGGCGGTGCCTGATGTTGATGCGGCTGCGTCTGCTGCTGCTGCGATTGTTGTTGCTGCGGCTGATGCTGTTGATGATGAAGATGATGATGATGGGACGTGGCTGCGTTGTAAAGCGCATACGCAACAGCGGGCGTCGTATGCAACATGCCAGTGCCGCCACCGAGTACAACATCTTCACCAACACCAACAATGCTGCTGTTGCTGTTACTACTGCTACTGATACTGCTACCGATACAAACACCACCACCACTACCACCAACACTAATACTACTACCAATGCCAATGCCGCCAAATGTTGTTGTTGTTGCCGCTGCGGCGGCTGCTGCAGTTGCTGAAAGTGTTGCTGCTGCTATTGCCGCTATTGCTGACCCACCTCCTCCACTCGCTGCAACACGTCCCATGCCAGCGCTCAATGTTGAAGCCGACGTTGCTGATGTACCACCAAGCGGACGAACCGACAGCAACTCAGCAGCGGTAGAAACAGCATGTTGCTGCTGCTGCTGCTGTTGCTGATGTGCCATCATGCCAGGCACTGAGAGATGGCCATGTGGCAAATGCACTTGTTGCATGTATTGTTGTTGTGTTTGTTGTTGTTGATTTAAGCGATTACCGATGCTGGCACCGCCGCTACCGCCTGCTGTTGATAATTGTGTGGGATTCATAGTGCTGTGATTGACATTACTATTAATATTAATGGTTTGTAGTGCATTTGCATTTGCGGTGCCAACACCAGTTGCACCTGCCGTGGAGGACGCCAAGCTGCTGCTATTAGCAGTGGTTGTTATTGAAGCATTGGCGCCGGTTCCGGAACCGGCACCAGTGGCGACGGTGTTGTACGCATGAGCGGATGAGACGTGCCTGGTGTTGGGAAAGGTTAGGAAAAAAATAAACAAACGTAGAACAATACATACAAAAATTAAAAAAACAAGACAAGTGCTTGCAGTTAAGAACAAACAACTCACCTCAAGCCCAGCGACGTGTTGTTCATGGTAATATTTGATGTTGTCGACGACGTTGGACCGCCGGTTGCAACGGTTGCGGCCGCGCCAGTCAACGAAACGGGCGTCAGCGAATTGGGCGTGCCGACACGGTAATCACCACCGCTACTGGCACTACCACCTCCGCTGCTGTTGGACAATCTATTGTTGTTGTTTGTTGTTGTTGTCGTTATGGCCGACATTGCTGTCGTTGCTGCATTGGCCAACGAAACCGCTGCGGCGACTGTCGTTGCTGATGATCCTGTTGTTGTATAAAGGACAGAAGATGCGGACACCGTGGTGACATCCGCGGCTGTAAGCATTAGTTTTGAGAAGTCTAAATGTTATATATCTATGTAGCGACTTATATTCATCGCCTTTTACTTAATCAATGATGCTGCCGAAGTTGATGATCATGATTTGGGCATCAAAATCGATTTAAATGCCGGCACAGTAATTTGGTTGGCTACAAATCCCCGCCAGAAAAAAAATTGAAGACGTGAAGGATCAAACAACTAACCAACATATGTATGCATGTATTTATTTCTTTTCGCAAATTATAAACATGAACCTTCTTTATCAAATTACTTGTTCCGGCCGCTCATCTAGAAATATTCTGGCAGGCAGCCAACACCTTTTCCTAAAAGTCAACTTTTAAATATACAACTTGGCATTTAATGACCCAATATTGAAATTGAACTCTATTAAAAGACTTCAGCGTGCTTTTAACAGTTTTGTTAATAGAAAAAATGCAAGTTTTCACGAATATTTAAAATAACTTCAATTTAAAGAGAGGAGAGGATTTAATTTAAGATAAAAAAATCAGCTGTTTGCTCATAAAGCAAGTCAGCTTTCAAGAATAAGACAATCTGATCAAATCTAATTAACATGTTGTTTACATTAACATTCTATTCCTGTTAACTAGTGCCTAATTAGAGTTGCCAGAGTAGCACCATAAATCCTTAACCCAAAAAATTCTTAATTGAATATGTGACGAATCAAAATTTACAAAAAAGAAAAAGATGCGAGCACATAAATAAAAAGTATGCACACACACATTTATGTGTATATAAATATTGTATAACAAAGTTATATGTATTTACAGATGTTAACATAAAATGCCATAATGCCAATGGATAGAAACGAATTAGAACAAAAGCCGCCGTTTTGATTTGTTTATTTAAAGTTGTGTATAGGAAATACAAGTGTCTTGTAGTTGAGTGTAGAGAAGGAACAAGAAAAGCACCAATTAAAGATCATATTGAATTTCGTTTGTAATTAGTGTGTGTGTGTGTGTTTTTGTGTATGGGTAAAGTGGGTGTGTGTGTTAATGATTCAAAAGTAAAAAAAAATAATTTTGAATTTGTTATATTTTTTTTTTCAATTTTTGTGTTTTATTTTATTCATTTTTTAAACAAATAAAATTAAAGAAATATTAAGGCTAAAATTTAATTTTTAAATGTAAAAAATGCAACGCTGATAAATTACATAATTTAATATAATTAAAGAAACTTAACCAATTGCATTTGTGTGTACGTGTATGAGTGTGTATATGGTGTGTGTGTGTGTATGCCAATAAGCATGCATACCAACTGGTTTAAGCATAAAATAATAAACAGTTATTAAAATTTTTGCCAAAAAATTTAAGTTTATAATTTTGTTGTAGGTAATTCTTAATTTGAATTTTTTTTTTTTGTGTATTTTGTGTATGTACATGTCTAAAAAGAACTTAAATATATTAGTGCTAACAAAAATTAACTTAAATTATTTATTTAATTTTTGTTTCTTTTGTATTTTTATTGTAATTAATAAAAAAATTGTTAAGAAATGCCATTGATTGATTGATTGATGTTGTTGTATGTTATTAGTTAGAGTGAGACATAAAATAGAGAGCGACGCACACGCAAGAGAGAGAAGAGAGTGAGCGCGCGCTTGTGAGACGACAAAAGCACATAACGGTTTAAGTGAGTGAGTTTAAACTTTAAAGTCGGACTGAACGTATGTATATGACTGACTGACTGGCTGACTGACTGAAAGACTGACTCAGATGTAGTCAGAGCAGCGCAGCGCAGATTTGACGAAAACAGCGTTTTTGTTGTTGTTTTTTTTTTCTTCTTTACTTTGCTTTTGTTTATCGTGTTCCGGCTACACAACAACACAAAGCTACCATTCTTTTTTACATACATACATAGTATATATATAATTTTTTTTTTTTATTTGTTTTTGGTTTTTCGTTTTTGTCTTCTTCACTGCATTTCGTCGCCAACTACAACTTCACTGCTACTTACCGTGCGGCTCTGTTTTTGTTGTTGGCGTATTGAGCGGTATCTGTAGACGTGCATTCACCGCCAGCAAATGATCACGTCGTGCTATCAATGACTTTAAATGTTCCTCCAGGCGTAAATTCTCCGATTGCAATTGATGCAGGCAGGAAAGTAATGCGGCAACTGCAGATGAAAGTTTAATATAATATAATTTGTTGGTTTTTCTTTTTCTTAGCATCATTTAATGACTCACTGTCAAAGTGCTGTGCTTGTTCCATTAAGAATTGTGAACCTTGTTCCCACTGACGTTCAAGCAATTGCTCAAGACTTTGTAGTACAGGCATATTGCCATTAATGCCGCCGGAAAACATCGATTGTAATGTATTAGCGCCGCTGGTTATCGCCGGTGTTGTTGTTGCGCCGCTATTCGTGTTATTATTATTGTTGTTGTTGTTGTTGTTCGCGTTTGTGCTGTTGCGCTGCATGGTAATAAGAGAAGTTTAGCATTAAAAAAGTATAATGTTTAACGCATTTGAATTTCTTACAAATTCTTAGGTAGCGCAAAGCACAAACACACACACACACACACTCACACAATATACAAATAAACATGTGTGTATGTTTGTTCCTTCAGCTATCGCACAACATGTGTCAGGCAAGCAAAGCTTTATATTCAAAAAAAAAAAGCTTAGCAGCACCGCACAGTGTGCTGATAATGCGCTTATAATCAACAAGTTATTTTTAGTTTACATATTTGCTATTGTATTATAATACATATACATGCATGTATGTGTGAACTTACCAATTTGCCGGGGAATGGCACGCCCGTGTATTGGGATGACAACGATTCCGGCGTAAATACCGAATGATCCTGCACTTCCATATGCAATTGTTCGGATAATTTTTGTGCTGCGCTACTGCTCGGATTCAATTGATTGCCAAGCATATGCGCTGCGGTATGCGCAATGACAGCGCCGCTGCTAGCAATTCCTGTTGTGCCGGCTGTTGTCGTCGTTGTTGTTGTTGTTTGTGGTATTAATGCCGAGGCACCACCAATTGTTGTTGTTGTTGCTGTTGCCATTATTGCGGGCGGCGTAGGCGTACTACTTAGACTGCCGCCATTTTGTAAGATGCGTACATCTTTGAGATCACTTTGATTTGTTGTATTTGTCAGAACATTGGTGGTGGCCGCAACAAGTGCTGCCGCTGCTGCTGCCGCGGCTGTTGCATCCTTCGCTTTGCGTCCACGTTTACGTGCTACAGTTGTTGTTGTTGCAGTTGCAGCTGCAGCGGCTGTTGTTGTTTGTGTCATTGGCATCGGTTGTACAGCAATTGCGGCTGCCGCACTGACAACAGCCGCACTCACATTTGCCGCCGCAATCGTTGTGACACTCATCTCGGAGCCGGGTGAACTTGGTGGTGAATCTTTTATCGCCGTCACGGGCATCATGGTTACATCATTCGTTAATAGCGTTGTTGCTGGCACTGACGACTGATGGCTAATTGCGCCCACGCCCGTTTGTGCTTCATAGGTGAATTTAAGTCCTATGCCGCCGCCGCTACTGCTTGAGGAGCTGCTTATGTTGCTGCTAACGGTTGTGCTTGCTGGTATGTTGCCAAGCATGTTGCTGGCAAGCGTGAGACTTGTAGCTGCATAAATGTTGCCATTGTCTGGCGTCCTATTGGTTGTTGGTGTTGATATTGTTGTTGTTGTTGTGTTCGATTTAGATTTCGTTGGCGATGATGTTGTTGATGATGATGATGAAGAAGATGTTGTTGTTGTTGCAGCATTGTTGTTGTTTATGGAAGAAGCATTGGTTGTTGTTGCAATATTAGTTAATTGTTGTAAGATTTCCAAATCATTATGTTGTTGTTGTTGTTGTTGTTGCAATGCATTAGTAATATTATGCGTTAAGTAAGGGTTAGTTATTGTTGTTGTGCTAGTTGAAGTTGTTATAGCATTATTATTATTATTAATATTACTAATATTACTGCTGTTGGCAACATTCAGCTGTTGTTGTTGCTGTTGCTGCTGCTGCTGATAGAGCGTTTGTTGTGCACGCAACATTTTCTTATTCAATGGTTTGTTATTATTGCTATTGTTATTGCTACTGTTAGTAGCATTGTTACTGTTGCTATTATTGTTGCTAATGCACGGCAACATGTTGCTAAAGTTTTGCGGCGTATCAATATTGCTGCTACTACTATGATTAGTGTTACTTATATTAGTGCTACTATTATTAATACTAATGTTGCTATTGTTGTTGTTGTTGCTACTTAGCGTTATATTATTATTGGTTTGCTTATTGTTGTTGGATGTGTTGTTATTTGACGTGTTATTGCTGTTGCCCGTGTTGCTGTTATTAGTCGTGTTGCTATTGGAAAAGTGCATAGTTGAGGTAGCTAAATTTGTTGGTGCATACGTTGCTGTTGTTATCGGTGGTGTTGTATTAATCAAATCATTTGTTGTTGCTGTTGCATTGTTGTTACTACTGTTGTTGTTGTTGCCGTTGTTCTTAAGACGTGTTGCCGGCGGTGAGTCTATCGATGAAATTGACGATGATGAGAGTGAAGAAGATGACGACAACGATTGTAATATGACAACCGGTAATGGTGAAGGCGTGGCACGGTGCGCAGGCGGCGTTTGTATATTCGTTGTTGTTGCTGTCGCTGCTGTTGGCGGCGGCAATGTAAGCGGTGAGGGTGCATTGCCAATAGCAGTTGTTGTTGCCGTTACTGATGGCGGCGTTGGCGTTGCTGTTGTTGACGACAATTCACTGCGATAATGTTGTTGTGTTGTTGTTGTTGTCGCTGTTGTAATACTTTTGCTGAGCTTCTCTGTAGTCATTTCAGTATTTTTACTTAGCGCTGCGCCACGTTTTTTGCCCGAACGTGATGTTGATTTAGTTATTGTTTGCTGTTGTTGTTGCAGTGTTTGATGATGATGTTGCTGCTGTTGTTGTTGTGGCTGTTGTTGTTGCTGCTGATGATGATGTTGCTGTTGCTGCTGCGCTGTCATTGTTGCAGACGTTGATGATGATGACGATGATGACGTATGATGATGATGATTACTGCTACTGTTGCTGCTGCTGCTGCTACTGTGGTGACTATGCTGATGATGATGGTGGTGAGTTTGTGCTGCATTGCCACTTTCACCAGACCGTGAACTACAAATCGTGGTGAGTTTGGTGATTTCGTTTGTGGTAAATTTTTATTTGTTTTATTTTTTTTAATTTTGTTTTAATTTGTGAATTTTATTCATTTGATTTTGAAGCAAGAGAAGAAAAAGAGTATTGGTTTGATAATATAATATTTTTCAGTGCCTTTTTAGTTTTGCTTTAAGCATAATTGTGAGGTTAGGTACACCAACATTTTTAATGGTGTGCTTTGTGTATGTGTGTTTCTGTATATTTTATAAGCAATTATAATTTTTTTTTTAAGAAAAACATATATAAGAACAATAAATAAAATATTAAATCTATTAAATAACAATAATCGCCATTTTTTTTTTACTGATAAAAATAAGAAAATTAAGAACTTTATACAACAGCAATAGCAACAACTTAAATTTAAACAGAATTTAAGAATTAAGCTTAAAAAAATTTTGTTTAGATGAACAACAACAATACAACAACAACATAAAGTGAAATTATAATACAATAATTGAATAAACTAAAGGTAGTTAGTGTGATTTGTTTGTTGTTTGTTAGTTTAGATTAGTCAACATAAATCATGTATCATGTTTTAATAAATGATAATGTGTCGGCAATAAAACTTCCGGTGGCCGAAGTTTTTACTTACCGACTGCGACGTGTTGTTGTTGACTCTTGCTCTTGCAGCTGTGATACACGTGTCGTTTGCTTCTCATAGCTGATCTTCAGGTTGCCGCTTTCCGTTGTCGTTGCCGTCAAATTCGCGCCGGCATTCACAAGACCAACAGCCGGCGATGATTTGCCACTTTGATGTATGACCGATGACGACGACGATGAAGGCACACCAGCAGCGTTGCCATTATTCGATAGACCCGTGATTGCCGCATAGCCAGCATCGGTCAAGTGTAGGCCGGACGTGGCGGCAGCGGAGGCTGCCTGTATGCGTGGTGATTGTCGTTCAATGTGACTGATGGCATTCGATTGTGTTACATTAACACCGACGCCGATGCCATGGCCATGGCCATGACCAAGGCCAGAGGAGGTAGTTGATGAGGATGCTGCTGTTGTGGCTGCGTTGCTGGTAACTGTGGGCATTGTTGTTTGTTGTTGTTGACTTGTGGGGTTCGAACCGCGTGTGGTCTGCGCAGTCGGCACATGATGTTCTAATGTTTGGGTAGCAAAATGTATTAAGCGGCGTCTTATATAATATAAATTATTATGCAACTTACCAAGGTTTGCGCCACTTGCAGTCGGCAGATTTATGCCAGGTACATTTGCCGTCGACAGCGGCACAGATACATAAAGGCTTGGCGCTGTTGTGCCACCTGTATTGCTGCTACTGCTGCTGCTCGTGTTTTGTAGATCCTTTGTGTTGTTATTGTTGCTGCTGTTGCCATTATTGTTAGTGCTGTTGTGGTTGCTACTGCTGCCACTTAATGTTGTCGTTGTTGATTTGCCAGCATTACTTGTTGCTGACAGTGACAATGATGTTGACGATGACGACAATGTTGATGTATCTTTGTGCGATTTGGCGCTACTACTGTAGCCCGACGATGATGATGATGAGGATGATGATGTGGCACTGGTTGAGGATGAGGTAGTTGTTGTTGCTGATGATATACTCGTACTAAGAATGCCGCTACTGCTGCTACTTGAATTATGTGAATTATTCACCTCAGCGGTGGCAGAGCTTTGATGCGTGGGTGGACTGAGCTCAGTGCGTTGCTGTAAGTATAACAATAAATAAATTGTTTAAAGATAAGTATAAATATTAACTTTTTTTAGGTCATTAGATTTGCCATAAGATAAGATCAATTACAATAAAAGTAAATATACAATTTCCGTTGTCTCAACATTGTTACTAAACATTTTGCGCTTAGCTAATTTGTCGATGTTTTTTCTACACTGTTATTGTGCCATTAAAAATTATGTATTCATTTCCGCTCGCTCAACAACATGTGTATGTTGTTACAGCATAGTGTAGAAAAATACAAAAAAAAAAAGTAACTTAAGAATTACAATGAATTTGTTAAATGAGCAAAACAAAAAAAAAAAAACAAGAAACAGTGTATACTTGTGTATACATATACATAATAAAAAGAAGAACTCACTAAACGCAACTCAACATATGAGCGCGCATATGAGAGCGTAGAATAATGAATTCAACATATCATGAATTCACCACGATAGCTAAAACAAGTGCAGCGCGCTAAGGAAGTGCAGTGAGAACATCAGAAATCAGTGCAAGTGGCAAGAAGAAGACACAAATAATGTGTAGAGAGTAGTATGTATGTGTATGTGTGTACGTGCGTGTTTTATAATGAAAAAGAGTAAAGGCAATAGAGAAACGCACATACATATACATGTGTATACAAGGTGGAGTACAAGATTAGCTGTCAATATGTAAAAACAACTGTCAGTCAAATCAAGCACATCAACAACAACAACAACAAAAATGCTTGAAAAGGTGGTAGAGAATCATTGGAAAGCGGTTTTCTGCAACACAGCATGAGTTAATTATGTTGCATCGAAACGGTCCCACTTGTCTGCTCTCTTACTAACTGAAACACACACACACACAGATAGACACACGCATATAAATATACTACATCAATTCTCCAGCGACGGCTGTCAATAATAATTGTCTCGTGAGTCAAGTTAAAAGAATGTGGCCACCAAATGTTGCAACATACGCTCTCATACATACACACAAACACACACACACATATACATACACAGTGCATGCATGCAAGCTAGTAAGCAACAAATGCGTTTGCGTGCTGCATTTCATTTAACTGTATCTGTGCATGTATCCAAACGAAAAACGACAAACGAAATACAAAACAAAAAAAAGCCAGGGTATTAAAAAAAAAGCAAATTGCACGCACCAACGGAAAGCTACAAAAACAATTATATGAAACAGCAAACTTAAAATGCAACAACATTTAATATCAACAAAAAGACACCCGCTGTGTTTCTACGCAATGTGTAGCAACATCAAATTTAGTTGCTAGCAAACAAACGGCAGTCGTCGACAATAAAAAAAAAAAAGAAAAAAAGAGGAAAAGAAAAAGAGCGAACGAGCGCGAATGTGATAGCGCTTACCAGAGCCAGAGTTCATTCGCAACAAATGTTATTGCCTTTTTTTTTTTGTTGTCTTTAGAATTTTTGTTGCTGCATTTTGTCTTGTCTTGTTTATTTGTTTTTGTAATTTTTTTTTTTATTTGCTTTGTGGTTTTGCACGTAGCCAACAAAAAAGTTTATAGGCAGGCAACCCATGGGCATACATACATATATACAAACATGTACATGCACATTACTGCAAGCATTATTGCTGCTGTAATAAACATACATATACATATGTTTGTTTGTTTGTTTGTGTACAGGGTAATTTTGTATACGAAACCACAACAGGGTGTCAATCATCGTCATCAAATACATGCAATTGCATTACGCCTCCTGTGCGAATATGTTCGAAAACATTTTGTCAGATAATTGCGAACACATGTGTTGGCCGATTGGTCTGTGTAATAATTACGTATAATGTTTTGCAATCGACTGTCATGCGAATAATTTCGTTGTATTTTTGGTAAAAAGGGTTGTAAAATTTGAATATTTTATTACTTTGGCAACACTTTGGTTATGGTACTAAAAACTATTATTAGTGCTAGAATATCCGAATCAATATAAACAAGTTCAGATCTTGATGTCTTAAAAGATCTTATCATGTGAAAAATGTACACACCCAAAACAACAACAAGAAAGTGTCAAATTACAAGGCGCTTTAATGAGAAAGACATAAACACCTTTATGCATGATTCGTTTTGAGTCAACCGTCAGGACATTTCTACGAACTTCAAATCTTCTACAAAATCTATCAAAATTAATAAAAGAAAAAAACGTAAACCTTGACAACTTTGCCATATTTGTGACACAATAACAACAACAACAACAGCGACGACAATAAAATAATTTCAAGTGTACAACGACTTAATCGACAGGACATGTTCTTATGCAGCCATAATGTATCTATAACAAATTGTGTGCAGATGTTTTGCACAGCAAGTAACGCCAATAACATAAAATAGCAACAAAAACATACGCAATCAGACAAAACTTAACAGAGAGAGAGAGAGAGAGAGTGAGAAAGAGAGAAGAAGGAGCGGCACATGACAAACAATATAGTATAATTTGGCAAAAGGAAGTGTGAGAGGGTGAGAGAGAGAACATTCTATGACTATTGTCGTATCCTGTTGCTAGCGAATGTACCGGTACAAACAACAACAACAACAAGAACAACAACCCCTTTATTATAAACGTTCTATGTTGTTTTTGTTTTTGGTTTGTTTTTTTTTTTTGCTTTTAATGACTGACAGACAACATTTGTGTGCCGTGTCCTGACATCACATAAATATTTTATTTTTTCATTATTTTATTTAAATTCAATAAAAATCGTCAAAGTTGTGTCGGAAATAAACTATAATAAAAGGGGCGATATTTTTTTTTATTTGTATTTTTTTTTGCCAAAACAAGGACAGCTGAATTGGCGACACAAAAGGGTTGCGCTTGAAATACAAGAACACAAAGCAGCAAAAAAGAGCAGACAACTCAACGCAACACAACAAAAATTGAATATCAGATTTCCAAATTACTCTAAACTAAAAACAAAGACGAAAAACTTAAAAAAAAAAGTTGGTTACTAATAGAAATAACTTAACCCTTGATTAACCCTCATGAGCAACTTTATTTTGCAAACTTGCAGAAGTTAAACAAAAACAAGGAAGCAAAGAAATCAATTAGAGCGAAACTTCGCCAGTACAATTTACATTTGTATGTACACAGCAAATCGTACAGCTGCTGTAGCCGATCATCATCATCATCATCATCAGCGGTAGCATTGTAAAGTAGTAGTTAAGGACACAGGATAAGAAGGAAATAAAGTACGTGGCAAAAAGACGCAACACATGCTGCAGCTGTCGTTTTTTAAATGGAACACAAACTAGGCGCAAATGTGCGAACCTCAAGTGAATGAACCAAGTGCCGCCTAGAGCTAAAAAAAAAACACACAGACACATACACAAGCAGGACAAACAGCCATGTGCCAGGCTAAAGAAATGAGATGAAAAGAAAAAAAAAACTAAATGAATGATCGCAAAGAACATTCCAGTTACAGCTGAGACTTGCTTAAAGAGCAAAAGAGATGACAAGAAAAGGGAAAAAAAGCGAAAAAAAAAACACAGGCACAGCTGTCCTACAAGTGAGTCCTTGTAGCGTTCCATATGTCCTTATTGTCTTGCGTTGCTCTGGTTTTTTTTTTTTTCTTTTTTTTTTGTTTCTTTAATGCATTTTACAAGATCTTCTTTTACTGATGGTACAACATTATGGAGAATTATACACGTAACTAAACAGAGGACATGAAATGCTTTGTGTGTGTTTACAACAAGGTTCAATCGATTGCCAGCCTGAAAAGCAGGTGTGTTATTTATCCTTACGTACGTATGAATGCATCAAGTTGTAAGAAAGGCAGATTGAAATTGTCCTGTCTTTGGGGGTTCATCATATTAAGTCTGTCAGTCAGTCAAGTCAAAGATGCGGGCTCTACTTAAAACATTATTGTGTGTTAAAAGCATTCAATTACTTATAATTAATGTATGCAGTATGCAGTTTAAATAAAAGGATCAGCGTTGCACTTAAGAGGCACGTATCCTTAATAAAAATGCGGTATTTCGAAGCAGAGAAAAAAAAGAGACAAGATAATTATAAAAACAGGTGGCTTGGCTATTTTCTATGTTAGTTTTGGTAATTCTTGTTGCTCATATTTCGTAGTGTTCCATTGGATGGGATGACTTTAACTCTCTTGTTGCCGTGTATGGCATTGAATTAACGTTTTACATATAGAAATTCCCCATTGTCAATGGCCGCGAGATAGGCGTATATGACTTTTGCACACTTTCAGTTTTCGCTTGGGTTTTTTTAAAAGGCTTTCTTCTTCTTTGGTTTCTAATAATTCGATTACGAATTTTCAAGCAAAAAATGTCTAAAAAACAAACACCTTTTCTAATCTATGTGTCTATTGCTCATTGATCCAACAACTCTCCCAATCTATGGTACATGAAATCCGAGCAGAACCGCACATTTGATTAAATTTGTTGCTAATAAAGTGCGCTTTGTATGTGAAGCACATATTGCTGAATTATTAATTTAATTTCATTTAAAATTTATAGACTTCGTTTGACAGTCTGTCTGAGATGTCTTATCTCGTGCAAATTTTCAAAGAATTTTTGCAATATTTTTGTGATTTTTGTTTTTTTTTTTTAATAATTTTAATATTACAAATTTAAAACCTCATTATTTCAATAAAAATATAAGTAAGCTTATGTTGTAGAAAACTTTGTCAGGCGCCAACGAATAAACTTGCACACAAAACTGGAAAGTTCCAGCAAAGCACACAAACAACAACAAGGGGCGGCAGTGGGCTGAGGCAAGCAACATGCAACTTAACTAAACAACAAAAGTAAAATGTCAACGACTTGTGGAAAAAAAAAAAAAACGTACAACAACGACAACAATTTTACATGCAGCTGCAAACGATTAAACACAAGTCGCATAAAGTCTGTTGTAGCGAAATCGAATCAGTGTCAACCCTTATAAGCGCATTTTGGTAATGGAAGCTGACTGAATGTTGCTTCAAATATCATAAGATTTTGCGCGGGAATATTTGATAGAGCGACAAAAAAAAAAAATCTCAATGTGTATGTTTTGTAGGCAGAAGTAAATTAATTTCTCAAAAGGTAAAAATAGTTTCATGTCATGACAGGGCAAGCACATCTTGCATGCATCTTTAGACGCTGCAGTTATTAGCTGGAGCCAAGCATATGAGTTGTGTGTAAAGTAGAAAGGGAAAGGGAAGTGAAAAATCATAATGAATATGAAAGAATGTTTTTTTTTTTTGTTTTAAGTTTACTTATAGTTAGTTAAAAATATGTCGCATTACCCCGGAAAGCAGGAAACGTATTTTTAAATTGTGCGGATATGAAGTTGCCGTTGCCATTGGTGCGGCAGCCACCACACCGCCAGCTGTGCCACCACTGGCAGTACCGCCAATACCACCAACGCTACCGATAATACTCGTTGTTGCCGTTGTGGTGCATGTATACGATGGCGATGCAGAGGCAGAGCCACCGATATATTCAATAGTTGCCGATGGCGTTGTCGATGCCGATGATGGTGATGATGATGCCGATGTCGAGTGTTGACTATGATGATGATGATCACGTTCACGATGTTCACGATCACGTGATCTATGATGATGATGATGTTCCCGTTCACGATGCTCCCGATCACGATGTTCACGATCACGTTCACGATGTTCACGATCACGATGTCGATGATGCTTATGCTCTTTATCCTTTTCACGTTTCTCACGTTTCTTTTTCTTATTTTTACGATGTTCCTTACTGCTAACATATTCGGCAGACATGTGCTCCGCCATATGTTGATGATGATGTGCATCGCCTTCGGCTGTGCTGGCCATGTTCACAACGGTGGCCGTAAAATCAACAACAGTCTGACGACTGCACGCCGTGGTCGCGACTGCGGGTGTCACATCCATCGGTTGTACACCAGTGGTGCATGTTGGTGGCGGCTGTGCCGCCTCAATTGTATCCATCATCATCATTTTTTTTTTTTTAAAAGCTTCTGATTGTTTCCACTTTTTTTTTGGCGCTTTTTTTAAAAGTATTTCGTTTGTTATCTTTTGTGTGCTTCACAGAATTATTATTAGTTTTTTTTTTCTTGTTTTTCACTCTTTGTGGCTTTCTTTTACACTACAATTAGTGTTGTTTTTCTTGTCTTCTATTTCTTCTTTTAGACGTGTTTGTCTGCGCTTTAACTTCACTTTAACGCACCTTTCGGTGCTTCGCGCTTGCCTTTGGGCACGCACGCACACATTTTTTTTTTGTATATATGCATATATTTTATATATATATATTTATGGTTTTTTCTCTTTATTTATATTATATTTCTTTGCTTTTATTTAATTTTTCTTAAATGTTTTCTTACACAAAATGCTTCTTTCACCAAATAAAAACACTCACGCACTGAATTTAAAGCTCACCACACGAAAAAGTAAAAGAAATAAAAATTCAATCTCTGTGAGGTGTGGTGTGGTGTGCGGTGCCGACCACAAATCCAAATGTTCTGTGCGCGCTGTCTGAGGTGAATAACACGCGATTTTAGTTCAGTTTGGTTTGGTACTCTCTCTCTCTCTCACTGTATCATATTTACTCTCGCACAATTAAATCAATGTTGCGAGTACTATGCGTAATGTATGCTTTTTAATTTGTTGTTGTTGTATGCGTTGTTGTTGCTACTGCCGTTGTAAGCACTTTATTACATATTTTTCCTTTCCTCTTTTGAATTTGTTATTGTATACGTTCGCTTAACACTTTATTTGTTGTTGTATTATTTTAGCTTTTATAGTTATTAACACATGTGCTCTTTCTTCTTTACAAATATTTTATACACGGTTATCACATTTTTCGTCAACACTGTAATATCAGCACGACATACACAAATCACAGTTGCGTCAACATAAATAGGCGCAGCTTATTTCTTTTTTTTTGTTTTTGCTTTTCGTTTCAATTACACACACAAAAAATCAGTCTTTAATGGCCAAGTAGCCAAGCATTAATAAATACAAAAAATAAAAAAACGCTGGCAACACAAAACAAAAGTCGCAACGAACGTGGTAAAAATATGAAAGACGAAAAAAAAGAGTTAGCCGGTTTTTCTTTAGCACATACACTCTTCAAAACGTAAAGTTAACAAAAGAAGAACAACAATGACGGCAATGAACGCGACAACGACGACGACGCGACTGACGACGATAAACGGCAAAGCGAAAGAAGTTTAAACTGCATTGTGTGCTCGCTACGAAGTTTGTTTTTGTAATAAACTCAACATGGCTATGCGATTTGTTTAGAAGGCCTGGCCTGGCCTGCTCCGCGTTTGTACTTCAGCAGCAGCAGCAACAAAAGCAGCAGCACTGCTCACACTGCAATATGCTGTTTGCTTGCTTGCTTGTATGCGGTAGCGAATTAACAACACATACACATATACAAGCGCTGGCATCACGTAGGCACAATGTTGAGATGAGAGAACGACCGTGCGGTGGTGGTGAGCACAGCATGAAGCATGAGAGCGCAACATTGTCGGCCGGATCTGTTCGGTTCGGTTCTTTTCTGCTTTTGGGGTAATATTTTTTTTGACGTCGTCATTGTTTTTGTGGTTGTTGTTATTGTTGTACTACTGGCCATGCACGTAAGCAAGAACTCGGTGTATTATAAACAAATACACATACAACTATTCATATGCACACACCAGCTAGAAAAGTTAAAGAAAAAATAAAAAAAAAAAGCACACGCGTACAGTTTTGGGTGGAGGTGTATTGATGAGCATAAAAATGACGAAGCGTAAGAGACGCAAATGTGGTGTATTATGTTTTCGTGGTGTGCATGATGAACGAGTGTGGGGAAAAGCATGCATGCCAAGTACATTCTGTACAGTGGCATGAATTCGGTAAAAGTGAAAAGCGAAAACTTTAGCAAAGGAAAAGCTTATAAAAAAAAAACTTTTGTTTCATACTCTTCACAATGGCACTTAATAGTAATTTTGTTGATTAAAAGGAAATTTATATGTATTAACAATTTATTTATTTTCTTTTAACGACATAAAAAAAATACACGTATGAATGCATTGCAAAATGATCGATCATCCAACCACAGTGCGTGCACAAAGTTAATGGATGGAAAAGCACAGTAAGACAACAACAACAGATCAGCTAAGTAAAATACCCAACACAAACCGGTAAAAAAAAACGATCAAGAATACAAAAGTTTATGACGTTGCATGTATTATGTAAGAATTAAGTATTACACAAAGAGCAAGAGTAAGCTGTGTGTGCTTTCGTGTGTAGCGAATTGCCTACTCATGGATTTTAATAATAAATTAAGCTATAATGACAGAGTCGACAACTTTCAAACGAAAAAAATAAAAACCCTCCCAACAAAATAAAAATTTCCAAAGAAGGTTTATGGGGAGCCTAAAACAGTTTTTCCAACTACTAAAAAAAAAAACAAAAAAGTTTACAAAACGCACACATTTACAGAAAAGTGCATAAAAGTGAAACTGAGAGAGCGAAATTGTGGAGCGCAACTCCTGCTCACCAAATGCAAGCGCATGTGTTTGTGTGTGTGTGTTGTTGTGTTGAAATTGTGTAACAAATATTATCAAAGCAGTAGATTAAACCAACAACAACAGTAATGCCTTGGTATACACCGCGAAGAGCAAGTCTACAATACCAGGAAGCCATTGACAGACAGTCGTAGACGTTTTTGTCGTTGCCACTGTCTGTCTGTCTGTCTGTCGTTAGTGTTGTATGTGCATGTAAGTGTGTGTGTGTGTTGTTGGTTGGAGTCAGCGGCCTCTGACAGTGTCGTTAGCGCGCTGCTTTTGTTGGGGATCTGGACACATGAGTATCTATGTATGTATGTAAAAAAGAGACTAACGCAAACAGAGAGCTACGACAACAAACTTGTGACGCAGCGTACAAAAACAAATAACACTTATTAAAAAAGGAAAAAAACAACAAAAAATGGAAAAAAGAATGGAACACATCAGTACGTCGTTTGCATGCGTATGTGTGTGTGAAAAGACATAAAGAAAGAACTTGTTTGTTGGTTTTTATTGTTGTTATTTTGATTATTGTTGATTTGTTCGTATATTTACTTATATTACTAAATCGAGCACAGGAAATGTGTGGTTTGTTTTCAGTTTCGGGTTTTTTTTTTCTTGTCTGAGATTAAATACCAAAATGGGTTAATGATAAAATGAATTGTATAACAATTTATTTTTTTTTTGTTTCTTATTTAATTATTTTCCGTGTGGTGACAATACACGACAAGATCAGCTGCAAAATTGATATGTAACTCTTCCCACACACACACACACACAAACTCGATTGCAAAACTGTTCCCACAACATGAAATGAGTGTGCGAGCGTAATGGCAAACTATGAGAGACAACTGAGCGTGCTCTCTCATAGTCACCACGATAGAATATAAGAGCGTGCCTCTCACCAAAGAGTTCGTGCGCTTCGTGCAGTTTATGCAACAAGAAGAAGCGTAGTAACGCCGCGGGTTGGTAGAACGCTTGATTACACAGCAGCCAGCATACAAATCACCCCCGCCACCCAACAAACACACACACACACACACACACACATATATAAATATAGTACACTGTCACTGCTGTTGCTGTCAAACGTTACGTTTATGGTTATATTTTGTAGACTTGAGCATCCTGCGTGCCTTGGCTCGCTTCCTGCGCTACTCTGGCGGGTTATGATTATTGGCCATAAAGTTAGATAAAGAAATGTGTATACATATACAAATACCGTCTCTATGCAAGAATATGCAAGGCAGACAAAACAGGAAAATCTAAGATAATTGAATTGTACGGAAACAACAACAACATCAAGAACAACAAGAGGAATACCAACAACAGCAGGCAACATGAAAGGTGACAGGCAAATATTGTTACATACAAAGTTGAACGAATATGTTCAGCGGCAGGTGAGCAGGAAGACATGCAGGCAGCAGACACTGCAATTACCCATGGCAAAATTTAATAAAAAAAAAAACAAAAAAAAAAATGTATATGCAAATAAATTCTAAATTTTTTTTTTGGTGAAATATTCTTGTTTTAGCAGCAAAATTTATAACCGAAAAAAACACTTAAGTGGCATTTACAAGAGCGCACAGGTAGTCAAGAAGTTGTCGACGACAACAATAGCAACAACAACAACAACAACAACGGTTGAGCATAATTTCAACGCTATTTTCAAGATTGCGATGAAGAAGAACAAAACTTCTCATGTAATGATTATGTTTCGCTGCTGTATTGTCGGCTTTTGTTACCGTTGCTTACACAAGAAGGTTGCTTAAGGTGACTGAGGGGCGTAGAATAATGAAGGCGACGTGAGTGTTTTACCAAAAACAAATAACAGTTTCTCTGTATGGACGAGAGCAGAATTAAGTTGGAATGGGTAAATCAAAAAAAAAAAAAAAAATAAATAAAATAAAATTATAATAATAACAATGAGAAAGGCAAAAGAAAAAATTGCAAAAAAGGCATGAAATTTGGCGCTTATGTTTGAATCTGATAATTTCGACTGAAATGTTTTAAATAAACCATAAATTATCTAGTGCCTCAAATAACAAGAACTTTTATAACATAAAACAACTTCATATAACATTTGTAGTATTTTTGTTTTTCAGTAAAAGTTTTGTTGGAGCGGTGGCGTGCGGGTTGCATGCTTATTTCTTACACTCATGTTAGATTCTCACATGCACCAAGTGCAAATAAGTTGAAAGTAGACTCAAAGCGACAAGTTGTCGTTGTTATAGTAAAGAAATTAATTTAAAATATATATAATGCTTTCTTTCTTGCTTGTCGGCATTTTGATGAAGGTAACTTTAGCTACGTGCAACAGACAGGCAGCAACGGCGGTTGGTGGAGGAGGCGTTGGCAACGTTGTTGACGTCTGTTTGTGTCTGCGCCGTGCTTTTGAACATTGAATGGCGTCGCCAAGTGCAACGCGCACAATTAAGCATAAACAATTAACTCACACACGCAGAAACTGACACAGACATACAGACAGACAGAGACACAAATACAGGTAATCAAAACGGCAAATATAATTAACAAGAAGTAGAAGAAGAAAAAGCAGCAGCAACAGCATGCCTGACAATTTTTTCAACTAAGCAAATAAGCAACAACGCTTTTCTTATGCAAAACAAACGTGTGAAGAAGTTCAAGTGTTTTAATAATCCTTTCTGACCAAACGCGACTCAAATAAACAAAAGTAAGTTCAATATTTGTTGTTGTGCAATGCTTTTTGTTTGTGTTGTGTCAAACACAAGCATGCTAAATAAACACTTTTAAAAGCAGTTACATGAAAAATGCATAACGACAAACTTTGCAAACAAAATTCAATCAAAAATAAGAAGATGAAACAAAAATTCAAAATGTCAACTGCAAAATATTTGCAAAGGACAAATGCACAAAGAAAAGTAACGTTAGGGATGAACTGAGCAGCGAAACAAAGTGACGCCGTGAACGTGTGACTTGATTCAACAGTCATGGCGTCAGGTCAAAAGCCAACAAAGATTTTCAATTATGCACAAAATGTACGCTTAACTAACGGCAATAAAATGCAAAAATAGGCAACAGCGACACGTGTCTGGCAAAGGCACATGAGACCAATAACAACAACAACAAAGGACAGAACAAGACGACAACAACAAAGAGGTTGACGCGACTTAAAGGTGTGAGGCGGCAAAATATGAGAAAACAAAAAGGTTGTGTTGTCGCTGTCTGTCGTCTTGGTAGGAAAACCAAAATTAATTAAACTGAAAAATATTTTGTAAATACAGACACAAAGGTTTTTATGTTCGGTCAACACAAAAGTGTTTCTAATTTGTGTTGAAAACTAATAAAATTTTAAGTGTCATAAAAATCATAATAATTATGAGTAACAACAAATGATATTCTTGGTACAAAATTTTGCCAATAACAGTTCATAAATCATAAACGTTCAAACACAGACATTTGACAGCCAACGAAATTTCCAAAGTGAAGGTAATAAAGAAAAGCAAAAAAAAATTGATATGTACAACTAAAATAGCCCAGCGCAACAGTTCTCACACTGTATGCCAACAATATGTACATCACCACCGGTAACAGCAACAATACATTAGGCTGGTCACCCTGGTCGCCACCCTTCAGTGTTGCTTGCGCTACTTTAATGCGCAGTGATGCAACAGTGCGCTTTTGTTTTCTTTGGTTTTGATTCGATTTTATTATTTTTTGGTTTTTCTTTTTTTTTTTACTTTTTTTATTTCGTTTCCTTTAGTTTTTGTTTGTGTTACTATTTTCGCAAATTCACCATGAATGTGTAAATTATGTACAACAATAAAAGGTAAACGTCAGTTGTTGTTGTTGTCGTTGTTTTGGCTGCCCTTGTTGTTGCCCTTAATGGTTTTGCAAGGCCCGTGACGTTGCGACGTGTCACGGCGCACAGAGCACCATTGTCAACACCAAACATTAAAAGGACAATGACTTTTGTTGTTGTTGCCGCCACCGTTTGACAAACATTCATCGTTACAGCAAATTGTTAGTCTACAATGTCAATGAGTGTGTTTGCCAACACAAGTTAGGTATATTATATGTGTCTGCCTGTTGCAAGACTGCCGCTTATCATATCAGTACATGTATGTATTGCATCTGCCATAATGACTTTTGTTATTTGCAGCAAATAATTGCCATTGTGCTAATGGAAAATCAATAATGAAATTACAATAAAGGTGTGCGTACAATAAATTTAAAGATATACGATATTAAATCTTTATCATTAATAACTTTTGCATATCTTACTTAACTTTTTATAGATACAACAAAGACGACCTTTTTCACCTTCATTTTTAACATATACAAGCTTAACAAGACAACCATAAAACTCTTTTATAACTCGTTAATCTTTTCAAAAACAAAACAGTCTTTGATATATATTTGTATATATATGATGGTACATATATTTTTACTTGTTTAATAATGCCACAAATCTTAACGAAAAGTATGATAAACACCTACGCATGTTCATAGCAGAAAAAAACACATGTACTAATAAAACCGAAACATCGAAATTTATAATCAAACTAAATAGCAATTAAACAAAAAATAATGTATCCATCAAAAGCGTTTTCAAAGATCGAACAAAACCAACAACGACCATCAAATGTCGAACATTGAAAATGGGAACAAGAGTGGTTTCGCTTAGAACATGAACAGAACATGATCATGATCATTTGAAGAGCATGATGATGAGATTGCTGGTTGTCTGTATGATTATTTGGTATTCTTAAAATGATGTGTCATACATAAACAGAAATTCTTGAAAACACTATTTTCTTGTTTTTTTTTTTTTATTTTGTTTAAGAGATATTGAAAATTGTGGTTGCTAAAATTAGCGCCTGACTCGAAGGTCTAAATATAATTTTTAATATTTTGCTCATTTTTCAGTGAAATATTTTGCATAATTCACCTGTGCAGAAAAAAACAACAACAACAAATTATTATATTTATTTAGCACACACACGAATGAGTGATGAAATATTGTTTGTGGCGCGCGGAAAATCAAATTGAAACATTTTCGTGGTCAACGTCATTGCAAGAACAAATATAAAAAAAAAAAATAATAAATAAATAATAACAATAAAATAGAACAGTAAAAATAAAAACAAAATAAAATTTAAACAAAAACGCTTGTTTGATGATTAACAGAAACGATGAGAAATGCCAGAAGTTGCCGTGTTCTAAAACACGTCACGGCGTTGGCGAAGCTAACAAAACTTTGTAGTAACAAAAATACAATCATTTGACTCATAGTTCCAATACGTTGTATAAAAACAGCTTTTGTTTAAAAATTATATTCAAACAATAAAATTAACATTATACTAAAGGCCAAACATCATACATGTTAAGTACATACATACATAAGCCAGTTTAGCATTCAAACTTGGTTTGCCAGTTTTATTAAGGCTAAATTCTCGTATGTAACATGTGTGGATATGCAACATAAGAGCATATGTTTTAAAATACTATAATAAGCGCCTTTTATGCCATGAAACCACGCGTCAAGTCAAATGATAAAAGGATAACATCGTCAATTGGTAAAAAAAAAATAAAGCAGTAAACACTTCACTTTAAAATGCCAATGAGGTCTTTGTTAATATGAAGTGTTTTATAAGCATAGGTATAAATGGTCTCAAGATTAATAGATTATACATTTTTATTGATTGAATTTCTTTCAAATTAAGAGCGCACTACTTTGCAATAAAAATAAATCTCAATCTTGTCTAAATATCTTTAGAATTTTATTTTTATGCCAAAATTGTAATAAATTTACGAAATATTTCATTTTGAAAAATACCTTAATTAAAATGCAGCTATTTTCGCAGCATTCCTTTTTCCATTTGTTGTCTCTCTCACACATTTATATTATATTTCTATTTCGCTCAAAAGATCAATCAGTCTACTCTTTCGTACAGAAAATGCAACCATTTGAGTGAGTTTTTTTGCTACTCAAACACACCCTACAAACCCAAAGCTTTTTCATTTTTTTTGAGTAAATCTTGAAGCTTTTCTATTGCAACAATATGCTGAGAAGAAGGATCGATCTCTTTTTCAAGTTTTGAACTTTTACTTTCTCCGCAAAATACGAAATTTTTTCCGACACAAATACATACATACGCAGACACAAATACATGTACTTTCTAGGAGCCCCCGTTGTCACTATCCCGGCCGGTTGGTCAGTCAGTTTGCGTTTGTATCTAAGGCCCCGCACAGTTTCAATACACTTCTATAGCTTTCGTGCTTTATATTAAGTATGTATGTATATGCATATGTATAGACGGGCATCATATTTATATTTAGAAAATTTCATTTCGATACGGTTATGGAACATTTAAACATTGTATATGCCGCCAGTCTGCCTCCGCCGCCTGCCTCAGGCAACGTGTGCCGACACCGCCATCGCCATCGCCACGTCATGTCACTACGTAATGTACTAGGCGTGCGTACCGTACCTGCCAATGTTTCTCATTTTTCCCACAAGTGTTGAGAAATTATTTCGTTAATACTTAAAGTGGCGTATATAAATATAAATACTAGACTATGCAAGCACAACAACAACGCAATGAGTGTGCACAAGGCACAGGTATGTAAAAACTAATTGTTCTACATATATTATTGCAGATGAAACAGAAAAAAAAAAAAGATATAAATATTGTTGTTTTTGTTTTTCATGGAACCCACTTCGGCATATATACGATTTGCGATATATATGCCGATTAGTTGTTGTAGTTTTTATTATTATAATCATTCAGTTTAATTAAAATGTTATTATTTCGTAAGTACATCATAAAATATCGTGTTTTTTTTTTTTTGTATCTTGTATATAGCGAAAACGTAAATTCTATCTAATTATATAAAAAATTTGTTTAAACATATATTGGAGCATACATCATCATCATACATATATTTATATATATAAGGGGTTTGTTTGTTCATTTTTATGTAGTTTTTTTTAATTCGTTATAGAAAATTTTCCTTTCCTTTTTTTCTTTTTTAGAAAACAAAATGTTAGCGAAAGAATAATACATAATAATAATCAAATATATAATAATATATGGCGGACATAAAACATATATGTATGTATTGTATTTTTATACATTATGTTAAATTATACAACAACAAAACATGCATTGTGTACACACATTTTAAAGTTGTTATTATTTTTTTTTTAGATTTTTTTAATATTTTTTTTTTTGTTTAAAGTTTATCTAAGACTTCTGATCGAGCAGGCAACGCTGAGCGCGCCTTAAACGTCAACTAGAAACTATAAAATTTTCTTCGTTTTTAAGCGATTTCTAAATAGAAAATCTTGCGTTCAGTTCAATATAATAATTATTGTTCGTTTAACGTTTTTATTATTTTTTGCACTTGAGACTTCACTTTTTTAACTTAAATCTTTTGGTTTTGTTTTTTTTTTTCGTTAATTTCTCTTTTTTTCTTCGTTCATGTTCAAACATGTTTTCATTATGATCATTATAAGCTTATACACACATAACCTAAAAAAGAAGTTTCAAATAATTTTTTTATTTTATTTTTTTTTTTTTGTTTTGATTTCGTTGTCATATTAATCGTTGGAAATAGCAAAGAATAGAATATAACGAAAGTTCGGAACGATTCCTAAGCTTTACCTTAGAACGTTGTCAACGCACCAGCGCCGAGACCATAGCCAACACCTTTGGGTCCAAAGTTGCGACCATAGCAAGCTCGGCAATAGATATCACCATCGGGACCATCATTAAGATTCGTCGAATCAAGTGATTTACGACAATCCGAGCAGTAGAAGCAACGTTTGTGCCAAATTCGTGTCTTGCTGATCATCTGTTCGGCTGCGAAGACTGCGTAACCGCAACGTGGGCAACCGCCTGATGTCTTGGCACCGTTGAAGGGACGACCGTCGGGGAATTGAACTGTCGATTCGCCATTTGTCGATACCAAAGTGGGTGCATGACCATAGCCAAAGCCCTTGGGTCCAAAGTTCTTGCCATAGCAGGCACGGCAATGAATATTACCATCGGGTCCGTCACAAGCCAACACCGAGTCCAAGGGACGATGACAAGTGCCACAGGTGTAGCATTTCTTGTGCCATACTTTGCCCTTTGACAATTGTTGTTCGGCAGCGAAGACAGCGCCTCCGCAACGTGGACAACCCTCACCCTCACGTGCCTTAATCGATGTCGTATCCGGATTTTGGAATGGACGCGACGACGAGATTTGATCTTCGGTCAGACCATCAGTTTGTAGGAAACCAGAACCGCACGCGAAGCCATAGCCATGTGGACCCCACTTTTTGCCATAGCAAGTCTTGCAGTAGACATCCTTATCGGGACCGTCACAGGCGATGATCGAATCCAAAGTCTTGTTACAATCATGGCACTTAAAGCATTTTTTGTGCCATTCGCGACCCTTTGACAATTTCTGTTCGGCTGCGAAGACAACACCGCCACAACGTGGACAACCCTCACCGGGGCGTGCCTGAATCTTGTCGACATCAATGGCCGCACGGATTTGCGGTGCACCATCATCATGAGCATAGCAATCCGATTGCAATGCACCGCCGCCTTGACCATAACCATAGCCTTTCGGTCCGAATTTCTTGGCGTAGCAACCCTTGCAGTAAATGTTCTTATCGGGACCCTCACAGCATAGAATTGAATCCAAACTCTTCTTGCAATTGCCACACTTGAAGCACTCTCTGTGCCAGGCGCGTCCACGCGCCAATTGCTGCTCAGCAGCGTACACATAGCCGCCACAACGTGGGCAACCCTCACCCTCCGGTGCCTTGGCAATGGCACGGGGTTCTAGGCGTGCACCGTTGCGTACATCGGCCTCATTGCCGCGCAAGAATTGAGAGCCGTTATCCATTGAAAGTGTGCCAGCGCCGGTGCCGAAACCGTAACCCTTGGGTCCGTATTTACGTCCATGGCAGGTCTTGCAGTACAATTCCTTTTCGTGTTCTGCGCTATTTGTCGAATCCAACATTTTGTTGCACATGCCACACTTGAAGCAGTTCTTGTGGAAGACATAGCCGCCAGCCAAACGCTCTTCGGCGGCATAAACGCTTTTTCCGCAACGCGGACATTTTGGGGCCTCAATCGGTTGGAAAGGCATTTTGTTTATTCTATTTTTATATATATATTCTATAGATTATCTGTAAATTGGACAAACAAAACATGGCACTTGGTACAGGATTTCAAACAAGACAATAGGAGGACAAGCAAGCAGCAAAGCATTGTTTTTAGCCACAATAACAAAGATCCGTTTGTTTGTACAGTGAGTCAGCGATTTTAAACTGTTACCGAATGTCTAAGAAAATATGTGAAATATTTTGTGGAGTTATCTTTTGAGTGTTTGTTGATAAATTACTGATGGTAATTAGATATGGATCGATAGAAATTGAACACGATTGAATCTTTAAAGAATTGCTACAGATTTGCCTTGGTGCATTTTTACTTTTACTATAATGCATCTAAGATTTTCATCTATATTATGTATTCAGCTATTGCAAGAACTTTTTTTTTATTGAAATCAATATTTTTTGCTAAGCGTTAATATCTCACGGCTGATAAAGCTTAAAAAGGTATATTTTGCTAAAACCGGTTTTTGGCTTGATCCTAAAATGTGTACAATTACCAGAGTTAATCTTGAATAAAATTACATGGCAAACCACTTGCAGTTTGTTGTAAAAATGATCTAAATTAAGCATGTCTACAGTTTCTTTCCGGTTTTGCATTTTCGTATGAATTCTTACAGTTTCAAATATTACTCCAACTTCGTAAACTGTGTCAAATTTTATTTTAAGAACTTTCGTACTCGCTCTTTCTTTCTCTCCCTGTCTTTTTAATTCAGTTGAGTTCTCTTTTTACGCAGGAATAAAAATATCAACCAAAATCGTATATATTTATACATATTATATATGTATGAAAAAAAAAACACATAAAAATCATCATCATCATTTTCATCATGTCCACAACAAAAAATTACTCAACAAAATTATATCGTTGTCGATTCAATTCTCAAATTTTATATATATGTTGAATGATAGACGACGGACGACACATAAATCAACTTTTCAGAAAAGCAAATCTAGTCAGTTCACAAACTTGTATGTACAAAATATACATATTAGCGAAAAATAAAATAAAACGGGTGAAAAAAATAATGAAAACCACAAATGAAAAACAAGAAAAACTCGCAATGAACAAACAACAAGATAAAATATTTTCGCGTTTGTATATTTTTTAGAGGTATAGAAAAATAAATAAAAATAACTCAGGTGTATGAAAATATACACGCAGCAACTCAACTGACTCAAAAGAATACTGAATCATAATGAAGAAAACAAAAAAAAAAAAAAACTGACTCACTGTAATATTATAACCGGATCGTATCGGTCTATAGCTGATCTATATGTAGTTGTTGAAGAATTGAAAAACTATGCTATATGCTCAATACGAACCCGAAATATAAACGTGTCCTAACGGTTGTTATACGTTATAGCTAAATATGAAATTGTGTGTTTGTGTGTGTGCGTCAACAGACAACAACTAAAGCCCGAACTGAACTGGAAAGATGCTCAAAGCAAACTGATCTCTATATAACTGGGAGTGCACACGGCACACGACGACGTCAACGGCAATAGCAACGTTGTCGTTGTCGTCGACGTCGTAAGAACTTTATCTGTGATATGATGCGCCGCCAGCCACGCTAAGAGTGGGATGGAAATATTGCCACAAAAAAATAAAATTGTTTTTCAACGAAAAAAAATACACACATTTTTCGTTTTATATGTGGGAAAATGTGTGAAAAACAAATTTTCACCGTTTCAACAACAATTTAGATGCGCAAAGTCTATTGTAGAGAAATGTTGAACGATGTGCACAGCTGTAAAAGCTTTAAAATACTTAAAATGAAATACTTTGGAATATTTTTGTTATTGTTCGTTGGGCTTTGTTGTAATTGTTTGCCGAAAAATAAAATTTCGAAAATAGTTTTGTGGCGTCAGCGAAATTCCTTTTCGCTTGAATTTAAAATCATTAAAAATTTCACTTTCCACTTGTTTGTATAAAATCAATATAAACAAAAAATAAAAATTATTCCAAATTTTTTTTTTTTTTTTCACAAAGTTCTAAAAATGTTTATATTAAAAATTCGCACAAATGTCGCTTATATTGAGCACATACATATGTTTTTCTTCCTTTTTTATTTATGAATGAATGTTTTCTTGGCATAATCTTTTAATAACAATAATTTGTTTTAATAGTTTTTCTTTTTTTTTTTATTTTTTCTTAAGTTTGTATAAATGCAAAGCAATTTTGCAGAAATATAATTTTTTGTTTGCAGATTTTTTTCTTACTTAATTCGTTCGTAATAATTCGCTAAGTTACTTTTCTTCGATTAACAACGATTTTCGACTGATTCGTAGCAACTGTTCAACCGCTCTTGAAGAGGTCGATCGAACGCTCGAGCTTTGCCTGCTGCACACGGCACACAAGCAAATCAAAGATTTTACAAACGAAAAACTCATTAGACTAGATAGGGATGACTATATTCTAATAGCAGATTCTATATATTTTATACACTCTGTTTTCGAAAATGAACAAATATTTCTGAAGATGAAAAACATTCCAGAACAGCACGAATATTTTTTGACAACAAATAATATTATTCAAATATTCTTTGTTTAATTATTACAAAAATGACTTGACAAATTTGTTTGTCGCTTTTTGTCAACAGACAAAACCAAACATATTTTTTTCAGGCCCACCCACACAGTTCAATTCAAAAAGATTTGAGATTTGATTTAATTATTGGGTAACTTGTGCAGATTTATGGTCTGTTTAAAAACTATGTGACCTGTCATGTCTCATTAATCAAATACCGATCAGACATGATAGACCCTCATATAGATTCACATGTATATCAAAAAAATTACACGCTCATTTGAAACACCTGCGTTCATTAATTTTTTTTTTTTATTTGTTGAAATTTCTTATTTTTGTTATTGCATTTATTGTTTTTATAATTAGAATTTATTTTCAACCGCACTGTGTTGCACTTTTATCATAATTTTCACTCTCTTAGCACGGTGGCCGTTGCATTAATTTTACAAAAAAATATGATATGCCGAAGATCGCAACAAGTACGCATGTCCAAAGCACGCTGAGCAAACTCAATAGCGAGAACACCGAAAAGAGACGGCATTGTTGTGTGCGATAGTCTTCTTCCATTCTTACAAACTATAAGATCTTCTTTAATTCCTTCACTCAAAAATGCAACTTTGCAATGTGCCATGAGAGCTTTCACTCAAACATTTAACGGCACTTTTTCTGAGCATAAATCATGTTTCTGCATGATGATTACTCATACATTTTAAAAATATTCTCTAAGTTAATCACATTATTAGTAATTATTTTTAATGTGAATATAATGTTTGGAAACAACTCATAAATTCTTTATGAAGTAATTCAACAATAATTTATGATTGAAATTAAATTATTTTGTGGCCACCTTGAAAGTACTCACAAAAACATTTGCTACTATGGAATGCTGACTAATAGTTCGCATTCTTAACTTGTTTAATTTAGTGTTCTGTTATACAATATACATATAAATATTTTTATAGGTTTTGAAAGATTTAATTTAAGGTATTTTAAAGAACATGTGTTTATACTTAAGTAACTTGTGTACATATATGATAAAATAGTATATGCTTGCACTTACCCGCTTTGAACTTTTTTCAATTTCCTTTTCAAAATCGGTCAATGTAACGCTAACATCCTTAATAATATCGCGAAATGAACTAAAATATAAATAATTTATGTAATTTAATAAAATATAAGCTTATTAATAGAATTTACCTATTATCATCGATTGACGATATTGATGACTTTGATTCGGTTTTGCGCTTTTTAGCTACAGTACTGCTGCTACCACTACTCGAACTACTTTTGCTTGTTGTCAGATTTGTAGCGCTCGGTGTGCTGTTGTTGCCAGATGAGGATGTTATATCCATGCCGCCACCAAGTGCATTGTGTGGTCCGTAAACGCTACTCGATAAATTACTATTGGTGTTGTGTAAATCCTGACTAAAATGACTGGCATTTACTGCACTGCCAATGAGTGATGAAGTGGTTGTCGATGATATACCGCCACTGCCACTTAAGTCACGTGTTTTAGTTAAGCTGTTAGCGCTTAAGCTACTACTTTGATTACTTGAATTAGTCGATAGATTTTGCGCCAAATGCGCATGATTACTATGCTCATTTGCGGCAGCAAGCGCAGCTGCCGCTGATGCATTTAATGCTGCAGTACTTGATGAAATTGAAGATACCGTTCCGTTTCCCGTCGAGTTCGATGATGTTGTCGAACTGGCCAGATTACTAAGATCTTTGTTTTTCGATGATTTTGATGACTTTTCACGCGATGATGAGGAAAATGATGATGACGAAGAACTGCCATCCTTATCTTTGTCCTTACTTGAACTAGACAGTTTGTTGAAAGATTTGCTATGTTTATCTTTATCCTTATAACTACTTGAAC
Source organism: Phortica magna (assembly GCA_037044515.1). Lineage (NCBI taxonomy): Eukaryota > Metazoa > Arthropoda > Insecta > Diptera > Drosophilidae > Phortica > Phortica magna. The sequence continues at coordinate 41,388 of JBAMBP010001484.1, forward strand.
TACTCGTTGATGATGATTTTGTATTCGATGTTAACGATGATGTTGATGACGAAGTTGTTGATGAGGTCGCGGCACCAATAGTGGCCGGGCCAGCACTGCTGCTTTGATTATTATTGCCACTGCTGCCAATTAACGAATTAACACTATTTGCACTATTATTCCCGGCATTGCCACTATTGTTCGTACTGCTGTTGCCGCTGCTAAGCGTATTATTCGATGAGCCACCTGTGCCAGCACTTGATACGTGACCAAGTAAACTATTGCTGCCAGAGCCACCATGATTCGATGCTGTTGACGTGCTTGATGCAATTGGTCCGATATTTGTGCTTGCGGAAGACGAGGATGAGGATGAATTTGACGATTTTGTTGCAGCTGATGATTTGCGTTGCTTTGATGATGAGACGCCGGACGACGATGAGGGATTTGTGGTGATTTTAATACTAGTTGCCGATGTCGCAGACGATGTGGCATTCATGGTGGAATCAATTTCTTTCTCAGGTGATGAACACGAATCGGAGGAAGTGTCATGGGTAATAGGCTTATATGGTGGTATTGTCTTTACGTTACCGCCTTTCTTCTACAAAAAATTATGTTTTGAATTTATAGAGAACATGACTCAAAATCAAATAATTTTGTATTACAAACCAATTTGCTATAATGATGCTGACAGTAACCGCAATATTTTACATTATCCAAATAGTTGCCGGCCTCCTCGCAAAGTAAACCTAAACTTTGCGCGCATGTGACATGAAACTGTTGCTTGCAATTTGATTTATTGCACTGCATGCAAGCACCGACATTGGCACGATTCGGTTTTCCAATTTCGAGACATATGTAACAAGCTGCGAATTAACATTAAATCGTTAATACATGAATTATAAGTTTATTATAGAGTTTGAACTTACTTTTCGTATAACGCTCTTGCGGTATCATATGCAATATGATCGGCTCCATTGTCGTCACATTGCCAAAACGCACTTCGGGTATGTACAACGCGCATACAACATGCGCCCAACCATTGTTGTCCGTCTTTTTGAGTGCGCCATCCCGAGATGGGCATAATTCACAGCGTACACGCGTCGACCGTTCTTGTATCTCACATTTTCGGCAATACCAGTTGCCCGTGGGCACGGTCACGATGCCGTAACATGCCTGATGCACGGCCACTGTACAGTTCTGGCCATCACAATAGACGAGCGGGTTTTCAGGCCAACCCCGCTCGTCTGAGCACACACAGCAACCACCAACCATTTCCTTCATGTCGTCCAGCTTGAATTTTTTAATTTTGAAACCGGTTTGCCGAAAAGGAATTGTTGCAATTTTGCTAATCTTCGTCGTAGCAATGGTGTCAGCGACGAAGATATCCAGATTGTTGTTAATTGATTCAGGTGATTGTAAGCATTAACACGGCTAAACATTAACAACTGCAAAACAAAATAATTGAATTAGAAATTTCAATATAAATATATATAGTATTTAATTTTTATGAAAATTAAAAAACAAAAAAAAATTTTGATCCTCCCTTTTATTTACACAAAATTTCCCAAAACAGCTGATTTGCCGCTCTCATTGGTATTAATATAATGCCATTTATTAAACTAAAAAAAAAAGCCGCAGCTATTTCATATACGTACGTAATAAACCGCAAATAACAACAATAAATTGGGGGACACCAACATGTGTTCATGTTTTCTTTTTTTATTATTTAATAAATATTACTCAATTTATTTACACTTCGCACTTTGACGAGACGCGCATGAGAGCAAAATTCCTCTTGACTCACATACATTCATTCCCGTCCGTGTGCACAAGCGAGATAGTATGTGGCATAGCACGCGCTCTCACCACTCAATGTCAAGGTAATTTGGTTGTTGTTGTTATTCTTTATTTTTTTTTTTCTTGTTCCTTAACGTGTTAAAACAAATTGAAATTTTGCGATATTTTCAATAATTAATTTACGTATGCACATATTTAGAAATTTTATGAATTTATAGTGTGCCGTAAGTTCTTATGCGCCCTCACTTATTAGTCATTTGAATAGATAACTTTTATAAACAGTTTGATGCGTGATTCGATTTTTTGAAGAGCTTTTATAAATCAAGTTAAGAATAAATATAAAAAATTGATAGCTAACGGTTCAATGAACTTAGCAAACAAATTTAAACCAAAACAAAATGTTGAAAATGAGGAGTCGAATTGAGTAAGAGTAAGTAATGCGCTCAGAGAGTACAAAAGCATGAGCGTTGAAATAAGAAAACCAAAAATAAATGGTGACAATAACAACAACACCAGTACATTTTTCTTTTTTTTCTGATTGGGATGCACGTATGCACACGTACGCACACGAAACATGTGTGTTTGTATGCATGTTTATACAAAATACGCGACGTCACTGTAAACGCATGTTGCGTGCGTGAATTTAATAGAGAGAAAGAAGCATTCTTCTTAGACATTTGTGACGTCACGCGGTCAAAATGGTTAACGTTATTTTTTTAAATGTTATATGATTTTTTGTTTTTAACAAAGCAACTTTCTGCCTGCAACCGTATGGAGTTGAACACAAAAAAATCTTAATGATTAATGGTCAAAATAGTTATAAGTCAAACTTTTAATAATTTATACCGCTTTTAACGAAAGATATCTTGTTTTTTATTTCAACATTAAACATTTTTTGCAATTAAAAACATTAAATTATGAGGTTTAACATTTTTAGAACTTGTTTTGTTTCAACATTTAAAAGGAATTATATTTTTTTAGAATTAAACTTTTTTTTTGTTCAAGAACATTATACACTAACACTCTGTAAGGCATACATTAATAACTGAACACCTTTATGTTAAAGAAACAAAGTAAATGGCACAAAATATGCGGGACCAAAAAACCATTTACCGAGTTTACATCCACTGAGATGAGTTGCGTACATGCAAAAAATGTGTGTGTGTATGTCGCTTACATATTTTTTCCCCCCCTCTCAAACAATCCAACCAAAAAAAGAAATGTCTGGTCGTAACAGTAACTGTAAACGTTATTGGGTCAGCAGAAGCGCACAGCATCTGTGAATTTGTGTTGCCAACTGGAATCTGGGCGCGGAAAATGAAAATACTTTTAATGAACTCGACTGCATTCACATTTTTTCTCCTTCTCTGTTTGCGACTCTTGTTGTTGTTGTAAACCACACAATCATTTTCTATAAACAAACACTCACACACACACATGTGCACAAAAAATGAAACGAGGCCGACAAGACACCGCACGTTCGTCTGCCATAATTACAGATTTTTTCTAATAAGAATGAAAAATCACTCTTGTGGAGCAAATAATTTCTGTAGCCGAAGAAGTGAGGGAGTTTTTGATGCATTGGGGCTGAACTGATTAAGAGGGTGGTTTCTGAACCCACATAAACCGCCTTGCTTCCCTTTCTTCCTTCTTTTTATCAGACATTCATTCAAACATTTACTTCAATGAAAAAAACTTTTCTCTACACTTGCAAGTTAAATTATTGATTTTTTGTTTTCGGCATTTTGCGTACCGATTTAAGAAAAATGCTTTAAGAATTTGATTTTTATTAAGAAAAGCTCGCAGCTGCTTACAAGAAACTAGTTTCAAAATAAGTATTAAAAAAACACAACATGAGAGAAATAAAAAGAAAATAATACAACAAAAAGATTAAAAAAAAACGCGCGGTCACCCAAAGTGGTCAAGCAACGCGAAGACGAATAAGACGTATCGTATAAAGACACCATTCTTTGTTGTTGTTGTTATTACTGCCCATGGTGTTGGTGTTGGGCGCGGCGGTAAGTTTGCGGGGCGCCGTTAATGGCGACGAGGCAACCAAGTGTATAATAAAAATCACTCTAAAACTTCACTTCCAAACTTGTTTGATTACATTAAAAATTCTTTGCATAACTCTGTCAAATTATTTATTTAGCTTTAATTGCAAATTTCGTATTCGTATTGTTTGTCCGCCTTTAAGAAATACATGCAAATTATTGATTTTTTTTTATTGCAAATGACACACAAAAAAAATAATAATGAAATTTGGAGCGCTTACTTTGAACGCGTTTTGATACGTGCACGACTCGACTGTTGGCTTTTCAATAGATTATTGCACAAATTTCTTGAAATTAACACCTTTTTTAAATAATTTTCTATTATTTTTCAAAAATAATGAATGAAAAACGCAGGAAGCACGAGAAGACGAAACTTTGCCGCAAAGAATCACGCACTAAAAGTAACCGAGTAAGAAAAGTAAGCAGAGAGAATGAAGAAGAGCGGCGCATGTAGAAGCAAAAGAAATAACAAAAATTACATAGAGAGGGAGAGAGATTACTCGCGGTCTGTTATCTCTCGCTCTCTTCACTTGTTTGCTGCATGTGTATGCGCGCACCTTGTAACTTCGTTGTTGTTGTTGCACCGTTTACACCATTCGAGCGTGTATTCTTATTGGTATTGGTGCCAAAGGAGATGAAAAAAAACTCATCAGACACTTCAAGTAGCGGTCGGTCAGATTTGTATGCGATTTATCGCACTTTCAGCTATTTACACAATTTGCACTTTTATTGTATACGTTGCATTGTTTCTTCAACTTTGTTTTAGCAGTCACTTCTTTTGTATTTGTGCCCTTTTTCCGACTTTCTAACCGATTTCCCGAAAGCGTCATTGACGAATTGACGTAGTCGAATTGTCGAAATGTTGGAAAAACACACTAAATTGCCAAATGTTTTGTAGATATTAAAAAATACCTTAAATAATTGAGTGATACAGGGTGACTCAAAACAAAATGCACTTCTTGAGTATTATTTACCGCGTTTGCTTCAACTGTTAAAACCTTAATTTTCGCCGATTCGCAGTGTTTTCGTTGTGGACAAGTGCTTAACAAGTACTGCAAGCAAAAAATTACTACAAATTCTAAAATGGGCCGAAATTCAAGCTACCGGCTGTAAAACATTGTTAGTGTCTGTCGAGTCTGAAAAAAAGCCAAAAACAGGCAGAAAATGTCTAATTTGGCAACACTCATGCTGCAGCACTCAGTAGAGTTTTTTTGAAAAACTGCGATTCGCAAAAAGAAGACTGAGTTTTGTGCAGATCTTGTGAATTCCACGCCTTAATTAATATCTATTGTAGATGGTGAAAAGTGCAATAAAACTTTAGGTACTCCAAAAAGAACACAGCACACAAAACGTATACACAAATTAACAATTGCCAAGTCACTAAGTTGCTTAAAACAGCTGCTTATTAGAAAAATCAATTGTTCGTAGGCAGCTTTGGGCAAAACAAAAAGAAAAAGCATTGTGAAATATGTCCTCAACGGGTGATATATTTGTCGTCTTGCCGGAGAACTGTGCCAGCGGCAGCTTGATTGTTGGTCGAAATGCACAAGACGAATCAGCATTGGGTGTGGCACAAGAAGTAATATTCTACGAAGCAAGCGAAGTGTTGGGAGAGGTACTTTGAGTAACGTCATTTCCTTCAGTTGAATTCATTAAATGATGAAATAAATTATGATTATTTTAAGAGTGATGGTGGCGCCTCTGTTGATGCTGGCGATGAAGCAGAACCTCTACGTGTTATACTGCAAAAACCCAAACCCGGTGTTTGGGGCGGCGATTTCGGAGCAAACGAACGAAATGTGACAGTCGCTATTTCATGGAATGAGGGTGAAGGCGAGGCTGGTAGTGGCACGCTTTTGAGCACAGATATCGTCCGGTATACGCATATTTATTTTAAATGTTTTTTTGGAAATGCTTATATTCATTGTATACTTAAAGCTTAACACTCGCGGTGGCCACGAGCGCTCAAGCCGCTGTAACTCGTATTGGGGCATTAGTCACCGCTCACAATATCGATACTGCTAAGCTTAATTTAGTTGCCTGTGATGCCGCGGAAGCGTGGCTCATTAGTTGTGCTGGCAAAGTATGGGCGGCCCAACAGCTAAAGGAGAGCTATCAACGTGTGCCCAGTGGCGGCTTAGCCGTAACCACGGCAATCGATAAATCCAGTGATGGTGTCGATACATCAAACAATTTTGCGGCTGCCTTTGATGCTGAGGCTATTACTGGTGATTGGTGCGGTCCAACGCCTGCTGGTGATGCAAGCTACACGCAGGCTTCTATGTTTGAAACTCTGCGTGCAGCCGCAATTGCTGCCACATCACGTTCTGCAACTGTTTCGGTGTTGAGCGCGGATGGCATTTCATGTCACTGGTTTACTGCCACACCCAATGCCAGTGAGTCAGTCTTTAAGCCATTTGTTTTTGCGCCACAACCGAAGATTTCACCATTAACCAAAGTGCCCGATGATACTGAAATAACTTTATTACACAAGTTGCACGGACAACGCAAACCGGCTGCTCTAGACGATCTCAAAGCGTTGGAGGTATCCTGTGTAGAAGAACTGAACGCTTATCTAGCTGAGCATCCGGCTGCTGATGAGGAATTGGATGAATTGTTGAAGGACTGCGTTGAAGCTGAGGTCAAGTTCTATCGCTAAGTTAGAATAATTGATAACAAGGCAGCCTCAACGCATTAACTACAACAACACGATTATATTTTTTAGCTTGCAAAAAGGTTAACGTTAAACGACCATGACATATAGCTACGCGATTATAATGCAGCTTTACACACTTAATCGAAAAGCATTCGAGTAATTTTATTTTTGTAACGATCGACTTTATTTGTTTAACTTTTAAGTTCAATGACGTGATATTTTTTATGTAGTATTTTGCTTTCTCGTAAAGACGACTTATTTACGACGTAATTGTCTTTAAAGTTATAATTGTATTAATGTATGTAACATTCCTTTTGAGTATTTTTAAGTTAAATTTTTATTCTTGTGTGAATCATTTATCACATTTAACATATTTATTTGATTGATTATCGAAATAATTTTGCTGCATTTTTAAAAACGTGAATCGAATCTAATTTTTCGTACATTTACACTTTATATACTAGCATCCAAAAGTATTTACATATACATGATATATAATATAATATATAGCTCTCAATAAAAGAACGCATAATTTTGCATTTAAAAAAATTATATTATTTTTATTGACTCATCGATACTGGCCAAACAACAACAGAAGTTTCAATAAGTCTAAAACAATGAAACAATACTTGAGTAAAATGTTTAAAATACAAGCGTATTTATTGTTTTAAAAATTTATACTTTGTGTTAGTAGTGCATTAAGTCACATCAAAAATATAACTGCTTCAATATAAAAAAACTAGATATTATTTATTAAGTCCTGCACGCTAAACTTTGTCAATTGCGAGTTTCGTCACGAAAATGGTGTGATCGTTGTGCAAAGCCTCCATAATTGAGATTTCAAATGAATGAAAGATGTCATGGAAATCCATAATATTAGATGGCTCTGACTCCAACCAATAGCGGTCAAATTCGAAAAACAAATAGCAATAGAACTTGTGAAAGTCCGCCAATGTGCTATACTTCTTCTGCTGCTGGGCAAGATTATAGAAGTGCGTACGTGCGACGCCGGTATTCACCAAGCGATTTGCCATAGCAGTAAGATTAATGCCGACAGTGGCAAAGGTGTAACCATAGGTGGGATGCATTGAGTGCAGCAGTACGTGTTTTGCAGCATCGTTGTATTCACGTGCAAAGAAGAGCAAATCCTCTAGACCAAGCAATCCCATTCCACGAAAATCGGTCTTTGGATCGTCACCCTGTATTAAGATATATTTAGATAATTAAAACAATTGACTAAGCTTACTAGCTGGGCTTACTTGAAACCCAATTTCCTGCCATTGCTTTGTAATGCGTCCCTCCAGCGGTGCATCGGGCATTAGTAGCTGCCATAACTCGAGCAGCTTGGTTTCATGCAATGAATTATCTGCATCGTAGGCCTCGGCACGCAGCGCCTCCACATTGTGCATTAATCGTTTATAGCCCCAAATGGTCATAACACAATTGCCAAACAGTCTGCTGAAATCCGGATGAACACTGTATTTGATTCGCTTGGTTCGTGAAATTACCGCGTTTGCGCGTTGTGCAAACTGCACTAGTTCCAATTCGTTGGCAAACTGTACATTTTCATCTAGCTCACGCACCAGATTTATGATATCCGGTTGCTTGGACAGCGACAAAGAACGTTCAACTTGGCGGGTGCGACTTGCACCAGTCTGCGCACCATAACAAATCCGTTGTAGCTCACAAAGACGTGTGAATATGTGTAAAAACCATTTGATGAACGGTCGTATGTAGCTAAATATCATAGGCAGGATTCGGTCCATGAGAAACATTTCGATGTGACTAGACAATGATTAATAATCAAGCGTTTCGTTTTTGGAGTTTCTTTTTATATTAGGTTACACTCGTTGTTGGTTCAAAAACAGCCCCCAATATGACTACCAATGATTTTGTTTATAGTTTATAGCGGCTGTCATGGTGATACTGTTTGAACTGATTTATTTGTTCGCGTCGCTGTATTTGCGTTAGTGTTTTTATAATTCCATGTAACAAAAAATATATATAATTTTATATGTGGCCTTGCGATTTGGTTTATAAGAAATTAACACTAGAAATTTTGTAAAATAATATTACGATTAAATTGCAAAATAATTGAAATACAAGCGATCAGCAGTTGAACAGCTGTTTTAGAGAAACAATGCGGCTGGCAGTGCTTGAAAATATTCGCTTCATTGCATTTACAACACTATCACTTTGTTTGTTATCAATTTCGCGCGTTAAAAATGGTAATTTTTTAAATTGATTGTTATTAATTTGTAACTATGTAATCAAGCAACACCTAATAACAATCATTAGTACAATTTGAGACACGCGACAAATCGCGTGCTGTAATCGCGCACCTAAACACACGACATTCGTATGCAATCTAATCGCTGTGTGCGCCGGTCAACGTATTTACTGATTACCGTAAAATGTTGGATTTACTATAAATACCGAAATCGTTTAGCTTCAGTTGCTTATTCGATACGATCGAAGACACTTGTTGATGACTTGTTTTTTGCAACGATAAGCTCAAAACGTTTATTGTGTCGTAAATAAGGAAAGGGGAAACAAACTAAAGGAAAAAAAAACATGAAACCGTGCAATGGGAGACTTTGGGCCACGTTGAATGAAGGCAAGTTTAGAAAAGAAAGCGTTTACTTATTTTATTGTATGAAGTCTATTATCTATCTACAATATTCTCATATAAAGGCGAATTTGAGGTGCGCGGTTTGGTGGAAACTGAACTCGAAGAAGCTCTTAATGTAAGTATTTCAGAAATTTGTTTTTATTTTACTTAAATAAAACATTTTCCTGTGTATTTAACACAAATTAAAAATAGTTATCCGTTCACTTTCTAACATTAATTAAAAAATAAAATAAAATGAAAAAAAGAAAACTAACAGGAAAAGTTTTATAAACGCTTTTAAATCACACGCATATAACATTGCGTCGGTGGTGTAATGGCTAGCATAGTTGCCTTCCAAGCAGTTGATCCGGGTTCGATTCCCGGCCGACGCACTTAACTTTTTTCTGTTTTACATATTGTTTTTTTTTTTTTCTTTTCTAACAGGTGCTTGACGATTCATTTTTTCTAAACGAATCTGTTTGCATTGCATGTGAAATTAATTTACCTGCAAATATTCAATCACGCCAAGAGTTGCGTGAATTGTGTCGCATAACGGCACAAGATGGCGTTTCATTGGTTGTCAAGCATGTGCCAAGCGGCCGTATTGTTTCCGTGGCCTTTAATAAAATACAGGTTAGTGAAATAACTACAAATATATTTTAAAATTATTAAAAACAGCTTTTCCCTTTCTGTTTCTATTGCAGAGTAATGGCGAAGAAGACTTCTTTCTGGATTTTCGTAATGAACAAACCAAATCACCACAAGCCCTTCGCCTCATGGACTTTATGATCGAAGTTGACAAACAATACGACGTTTGTGCGAAATTCAATATGAATTGTTATTGCGAACTGATGTTCTTAGCAACATTACCCAACTACGAGCGTAAAGGCTTAGCCGTTGCATTGGCTAAGTACACCATTGAATTGACGAAGGAATTTGGACGCGGTGTTGGTTTGGCTGATATTGCTGAGAATTTACGAAAATTGCGTCCCAAAGCGGTTACGGCGCTTTGGACTTCAAGTTTTTCACAGAAGGTGGGCAAGAAAGCCGGCTTTAAGGTGCTCAATACGGTGGACTATGCTTCCTTCACCTACAACGGCAAACAATTCAATGAACGCATTGGTGAACTACACAAATTCTGTGAGCATGTTGCGTTTGTGTTTTAATCAATTGTGCAGTGAATGTATAAACAATTAAATGCGTGCAATATAGTTTATGTAAACAAATAAAGTTTAAACAGGTACAAAAAAAAAAATAAAATAAAAAAACACAAAAAATTTACTTGCGTCGGCCGGGAATCGAACCCGGATCAACTGCTTGGAAGGCAACTATGCTAGCCTTTACACCACCGACACCAGTTGTGTTTTTCAACACAAATGGCAAATAATTATCACAACAAACAGTTGTGCGCATATTGAAAATTTTAGATGTGCGCATAGTTTGGCAAAATGTTTGTTGGCAATATTACATATATAGAGCAATAGAAGAATAAGTTGTTATCATTGGCTTAATAAGATTAATAATAAAGATTAGCCAATAATGATCTTTATAAAAAGAGGAACAAACAAATTAATTGATATATGGTAAAAAAAAAATTCAAAAATGTTTGCACAAATAAAATTATTCTATTAAGATAACGAAAATATTTAACAATAATCAGCTATATACATATGTATTAGCTATAAATTGTTACAAAAAACAACAGAGTTAAGTAATGGCATTAATGGAGAAAACAAACTAACACTAAATAACTTTATAAAAATACAAAAAAAAACGTACAAATAAATCTACAAAGACAGAACACTAAACTGTACAATTTATAGACAATCTATCACTGTATACGATAATTTATAATAACATTTTAATAAACATTTTGCTTTAAACAAAAACTTCAGTTAAACACATTTCTTGTGTCTTTTGACAGGCGCCATAATTTAATAAGAAATACACAAACTATTTATCGCTTATACAAACAAACACTTGTTATCAATTCATGTCGAACATTTCATAGCTTGATTACTTTCGCACGTGCTTTTGTTGTTCACCGCCTTGTATCGGCAACAGAAGCGGCATTACCACAGAGCGCAAAATTTCCTCATACTGTTGTTTTTTATTTTTTACTCTACTTAATTGAAACAAATTAACCACAAAATCGTAATAAATTTCGCGCATTTCATAAGTTGTCACCGTAGAAAGTGACGCACTTCTACATAAAATACACAGCGCAGCACACACAGGGAGACAGTCGGGCAGACATACTACCGGTGGCCGCAACTACTAGCGAAGGTCAACGCCACTCAAAAAAAAAAAGTACATGCGCATTTTGTTCAAAAATTAAAAGAAGAAACAAAAAAAAAAAATTTGAAATGGATCGAATCGGCTGCATCATTTAAACACACATTTTAGAACAATTTTTCAATTGAGAGTTCAAGACGTTCGTAAATCTCAATTTGTCCATAGATGCGACACTTATTTCTCATACTGTGCGAGAGACCGAAAACTATATTTAGTTGCCGATTCTTCTCCTGTACGTGTCGACGAATCGCTCCATTAGAATTATTACTTTTGTTTTTTTTTTTTTCCATTTCTTTATCATTAACCATTTGTTTTTATTTATTTTGCTTATTCATAAAATTCTCAGTTGAATTTGTGCCTTTCGAGTGTGCGGTCGAGAAAATTGCCAACTGTGCGCGCGTTAGAAATTATTGTTAATTTTTTTTATTTTCTCGTTTTTGTATTGAATAAATATAAACATTTGTGACGAAATGGCGACGTCATCAAAAATTATATGTGATGGTATGGTTTACGTAAAAAAAAACAACGGGATTTAAACAAAAATAATAGTAAATAAAAAAAAAAACAAATGAAAATTTAATGTCATTTTACAGATGAATTTGAAATTGTGCGCATAACAGAGGATCTCTATGATGAAGCGGAGGAGGTGAGTAACTGTTCAAAATGATTTGTTTATTTCAAATAATGTCATTACGAAAGTAATGATCATTTGAAGCGATTAAGATATTAAGACTCCAATTTAAAGCAAATTTTAGCGAATCCAGAAGCATTTAACAATCTTTAGAAAACGAAGAGTTTACATTTCTATTTAATAAAGTGTTTAGAACATTTGTTTTATACAATTTATTGGAGGTTCACAGTCAGAGACCTCAAAGTCAAGTGTACTTCACACTGGCAATGCTACGCTCCAAACAGTTATTCATATTTACCTATACCTAATTTTTACATATTTTATAATTGATAAAAAATATGAAATTTAAAAAAAATATAGTTTAATGGTCTTTGAGAGATAACAGCGAAGAAGAGGAAGCAAGGGTTGCAGTTTAAAATGAGTATGTTTACTTAGCCTACATAAGATAAACGTTCCTATTTCTTAGAGCTATATAGCCTTATTAGAAAAAGGTTATTTGAAGGGAAATGGAGCGGAAAGGACGAATTGTTACGGCATCCAAGTTTAATGTTTTAAAACTGGGCTGTTGGAAAAGAGTGGGCGTGGCACAAGTCCAATCAACTTTATCTACTGCCGGAACTCACGAGTCTATCCTTCGAATTTCAAGTCTTTGGCGTCGGGTTTTCGACAACCATTGATGAATAACATGTCTTAATCAATTCCTTTTGTCGTCCAGATCATTCCTAGATATTATTTATAAGAATATATACCCAACAGATTTTGTAAACTTTCGTTAGACCAAATTGATCTAAACGAACCTCAATATTAGTTCAACGGTCGACCGATGTTTGTATTGTACACAAAAGTCTACCACAATTTTTTTACGAACATTGAAAAAGAATATCTATCAAAAAAAATAATAAAATTGCAAATTTATGTTTCAAAATTATAGTTGAGCACACAATTTAATTTTAAACTTGAATTTGAACCATTTGTTAGACATGCAATGACAAAATAGTAAATTATTTCAAATTTTTACTACATTGTGCACTCACACAAGCGTTTAAATTACAAATTTACGAGCTGAACGACATTTTGCGTTTAGTTTTTGAACTAAATGACGACAAGACAAGTGAAGTTTGTTGATTGACAAATGCATTTTTAATTTGTTACACTTACAGCTCTTCTATAGGAACTTTATACACTTTGAGAATGTCTGCATAGCAACGAATATGTTGAGTTCGCCGAAGGCGATAAGCGAACTCAAAAGTTTATTGCGTTACGTAATGGCCGAAGGTATATCTTTTGCGGTGAAAGTACGTGCAACGCATAAAATCGTTGCCATATGTGCGAACACGATTGTTGTAAGTTAATTTTTATAGTATTTAAAATGTTAATAGCAAATTGAAAACATTCTTTTGTTGACCATTTTTAGAAACCCGCGGAAGGCATTACATTGGATCGTCTTTGTAAGACCTTCACCTCACCGGAAATGATCAATATTGGCGAATATCTGCATCGCATGGAGACCACCTATGACATCTATAAGGAGTGGCAAATTGATTGTTCCGTCGATCTGGAGTTTTTAGCGTCCGATCACAATTTCGCAAGACGTGGCTTAGCCACAATGGTCACGGCACATTCCTTGGAATTTTTACGTCGTATGTGTCACGGCACTTTGACCGAAGCGGAGCGACAAAGCATAGCGCCAAGTGTGCGTGATATGCAACCTAAAGCAGCCGTTGCCGTCTTCACGACATTATATACACAAAAATTGGGTGAAAAATTGGGCTTCGAATCTTTGAATCGTGTTTCCAACAAGGAGTTTTCGTACGATGGTGCGACCTATGCGTCACGCATCGATCCGATACACGAGTGGTCCGTCTATGCGGGTCTCAGATTGTAAATGAAATTGAAATTATTGTATTATAAATTATATTTGCAATTTATATTTTGTTAATAATTTTATAAGTGTTTATATATTAAAGTCAATTCGTTATATTTTTTAATTTGTTGTTTCTTTTATTCTTTAAACCTCAAAAACCCAATTTAGCCGCCTATCAAACCCTTTTCAATTAGGCAATGGTTTTTTTTTTTTCAATTACAATATATATTTCAACACAAAGCACTCATTTTAATCTCGCTTTCGTTAAACTCAAAAATTTTTTAAATAAGATTAAAAAAAAAAAAGCGATCTCAGCTCTAAACAATCTCAACTGAAACCAAGTGCCAAATGTGCTCGTATGCGTTGAGGCATGCATTGAAGCGGATTTCCTTTTTTAATACGCAATGTCAACACATCGAAAAAGGTTGCGCCGCCCTGCCTTCACACACGTCCTTTCGATTCTCAAACTATGCTTTGGCAAGGAAGAGTGTGATAAGCAGCCAGAGACTATGTGATTTCTGATCTGATGATGTACTTGAAATTATTTTAGATTTCGTTGCATTCATTTTTTTTCATATTGATTCAATTTGAAAAACGTATTTTTCGTTGGGACAATGACCAGAGCCATGAGCAATAGAGAGCGGGCGCGTGCACCCCTTTGCCATCATGTACACAATTGCGTGTAATGATATAGTTAAAATGCACCGATCCTTGCGTACGGTCGCAGTTACTTTTCAAAGACCGAAGTGGGCTCACAACAAAGAGGCGGTTATGCTTGATTGTGTTTTATGACGTGTACATAATTTGTAGTTTTACCAGCGCAATGTGTGCTATATTGGCATTCTGAACTTGCTAAGGAGACAGTTTTCTAACAAATATTATATTTTGTTAGCTTGACAGGTAAATTTTTGGCGGCGTTTTATTAGAAATGTTTTTAATTATATATATGACATATTTTGAAGAATTGCTTCCCAGGCTTTGATAGAACATAACATTTAATTTTTAACAATTATTTTTAATACATGTTAATTATTTTACTAATTGTTTTCTGTTTTAAACTAATGCTACTTAATCCTTTTGTGTCCGTCCAATGTCTGCATTTAGTTTTGCTACGCTTTATCTGTAATCCTTATTAATGAATTGTTGCACCTCTAAAAACCGAAAATTTGTCAACCAGCATAATTTTTTAGCATTAAAGAGAAAAAAAGGCGACTAAAACCAAATGCAAATATTTGCAAGTACAACGAAAACGCTTTAAAAATTAACAAATGCGACTGCATGTTTTTTGTATCGACAAGGACAAGGGTGTCACAACATGTATGCATTCGCCATCTCCAGGGTTGGTGTGCGCGTTCCCGCATCCTTCCTTCCTTCCAACTTTTCATACTCATTGCCAGTTTTCTATTTTATTTGCTTACTCAATAAGTATTTCCGAAAGCATATTTTGATTGTTTTGTTTATTTTTTTTTTATTGTGTGTGTGTTTTTTTTTTTGGAACATCATCAGCAAGTTGCAACACATCGACCCCAAAATATAGAGGAGACCAACGATAGACAAATTGTCTTCCGTTTTGTCATGTCCTCTGCTGTTTGTTGCTATTGTTTTTGCTGTTCTTTTGCAGCTGTATAAACAAATTAGTTTTAGTTTTTTTTTTTCCACAATTTGCCGTGGTTGGTTACCAACGTTTGAGTATAACTTATACTATATATTGAGTGTTAAAGAAGGGATGGTGTAATTTGTTGATATTTTTGATGGTTTAATTAAGACTTGGTGCGTTGTGTGTGCGAGTTTTTTTTTTAAACTAAAGACAAGAATATTTGCATGGAAAAATCGTTACATCAAATAAAGATTTCCACCTTGAAAATTAAAACCAATATAGCTGCGACATCATGCGTAGTTCTTTTACTCAAAGCATAGCAAATAAAATCCTCAACTCATTTATCGAACTTTATCACCTTCACATCATTTTACTCAACAGACCAAGGTAACATAATAAGCTCAAAAAAACACCTTTTTCCTTTATCAGGAAAAGCAATGTTGAAAAGCACATGCCGCACGCTCATTGGTCGCTGCAAGCTCCGCCTCTGTGGTAGAACAAGGCTTTGAAGTAATGCCGCCATACATGTTTGCCGCTGTCGACAAGTTTATCCGGTAACAACCCCCTTTATAATGCTGAACTAGCTGTTGTTGTTGTTGCTGTTGTTTGTTGGAATATCCTTATCAGGCTCTGTATTGAATGCCAATTTTTGTGCATTTGTCGCATTCGTTTGTCGATCGTACGCGTGTACGGTAATATTCACGCATTATTTTACGGTCTTCAGTATTCTGTCATTTGCCAGCGGTTTCAATTTTGGCAATTTTAGTGCATTTGTGACTGCTAACGGTAATTGTGCGCACGTTATGCGTATTAAAGTGTGCTTTTTTCAATGTGCAATAAAAGATTTATAAATAAAAACAATTCTTTCAAATTGTAAATGCAAATAAATTAGTGAAGTCCTTTAGAAAAGGCTACTGTGTGTAAGAAACTCAAAGCGACGGCATTCCTTCAGCAGGTAAACTTCAAAATAAGCATAAAAAACAGTGTTTGAAATATATTTTAATTGGAAAAAAATTAAGAACAGTCTTGGTAAACTTGAATTACACAAGGGATTAATAAACAATATAAATAATATAGTGTGCTTTTACTTAGTGAACAAATTTGATTATAATCACTTTAAAGCTAAGTTGAATTTCAGTTAAAACAAGGACTAAAGAACAAGTTGGGCCAATTTACTAATGTAACCAAATCTCGCAATACTATTTTGAAGAACAGTAAAAAAGCATTTATAATTTTAAATTAATTAAGTTGTCAGGTTGAAATCTGTAAACTAAAAATCGTCGCGTCCAGTTTTCAGTTCACTTTGTTCTACAAATGAAATGAGTTCCTCAAAAAACAGGTTAGGTTATTCTCAAATAACGGTTTTAACCAATAAGCCAAGTGTTGAGGCGTGTCAGTTTTCTAAGAAACTAGCACTTGAACACTTCCTAAACCGTAAAAGGAACAGGAATATTATTAGTTTGACATACTGAAATACAAATCGGAAACTATTGAATTAGAAATTTGTATGCAGAAAAATTACATCAAAGGATTTATTTGTTTATTTGTTTATTAATAACAATATACTGCTATAATTTACTTAAGATTATATTAATATATATAAAATAAAAAAATGATAATTAAATTCAAAAGATAAATAAATATTAATGATTTATATTTTGCATTTCAACCAAAGCCTTACTAAAATGAGTGCCACCTGCCATGTTGGCATTGAATAAGCTTTTCCAAACAACAAACGATATTATAGTCTGTAAAAATGTTTAACAACTTATCGCCAACTGAGTATGTAAAACAAGTTTATTATTAAAACAAGACAGAAAAAAAAAAAAACAATTTGTGATATAAATCAATGATAAACTAAACTGATAACGAATCATTAATATTATCCATAAAAATAGCAACAAATATTGATACGAAAAGTCAAACGCACATAGAAAGTACACTTGTCCCTTTGTTTGCACAAATAAGTGAGTGCACGTGCGCGACACACGCCGGGAAGCGACGGCAGGCGACTGGAGTCGTTGAAAGGGCGCGCTTTAAGTCAAGTGCAGGAAATGTTGAGACATAAGGAACAATCCGATAATTGAACGCCACTTAGCGTGTAAATTAGCAAAGATTACAACTAAACGGGAAAAGGACAGCGTAATTGCTCAAGACGCTTGCACTGCGCTCAGCGATATAACTGTCAAAATGTTTTCCATGGACAATTTCGATCTTGAAGCGACAATGGCGCGTCACTTCTTCGAAGGTTCACAGGCGACAAACGGTTCCACTTCGAGTTCCGAGTTCTTTTTCGCCGATGAGAATAGTTCGGAAGACGATGACGATGATGCCTATAGTAGTGGCTTCAATAGCGATCAGGAGAACAATGAAAAGACGTAAGTTATATAAAAAACTAATAAATCTGGTAATAAAAAACATTCTTCTTTGTTTCACTCTCTGATTTCTAGACGCACGCATAAGCCGCGTCGTTTAAAGTGCGCCTCACAGATGGCGCAACAACGTCAGGCCGCAAATTTGCGTGAGCGTCGGCGCATGCAGAGCATTAATGAAGCCTTCGAGGGTCTGCGTACGCATATACCAACGTTGCCCTATGAGAAGCGCTTAAGCAAAGTCGATACACTGAAATTGGCCATCAGCTATATAACATTTCTCAGTGAAATGGTCAAAAAGGATAAAAATGGCAATGAACCTGGTCTAAGCCTACAACGCAACTATCAAAAGGAACCGCCAAAAAAGATTATACTAAAAGATCGCAGTAAGTACAAAAAAAAAAAATAAAAATTGCATGTTGTCTAAACTAGATTGTCTTAAATTCAATTCATCAAACATATTGTATGCCACGCCCACAATGTTTGGCAGTTTTGTTACCCAAAAGTATGCAATCAGCTGTAAGGAACTCAGTGCGTTTCAATAGTTTTGTCCAGGCCGAAATTATGTCAGTCACCTTCGATTAATGGCATAATTCACAGACCGTTTAGTTTCATATTTAAATTCCATACGAATTTTATAGAAAAATAACATCATTGCGTGTCTATCGTATTCAATCAACATCATCTTCAACACAGCTTCGTTTGCTAGCCACAAATTGAGGGTTGCACTCCATAGTAGAGCTGTACGGTTTCCCCTCGCATTGCGGCTCCTGACTATGGATGATGATGATGTGCTACACGGCTGTCTGTGACTAATTAAAATTTTCACACTTTCCTCTCAGACCGCGGCAAATGTGCTTTGCAATTGTGTTTTTTTTTTTTTTTGTTTCGCCGATCGATCAAGGTCTGCCAACGATATTTTAGGCTCATTTATTCAATGCTCGCTTTGCGTTTTGTACGCTATTGCGAAGCGCAAGCACTTTATATTCAGCTAATAAAAATAGGTTTAGTTACGGTTTTTTGGTTAATAATTTTGCTATTCAAATGGTATGACATTGCATGCAATGAATTTTTTGTTGTTGTAAGGGATTCAGCTGGCTTGCAAAAGATCAGCACTTACCCTTTGGACAGGCAACAGGGACGGAAAAAGGGTTATGTGTTACCTCATTGGCGTTTTTTTTTTTGAGATTTCAAGTTTTTTCAAAGTTTTGTCAAAACAAAAATTATTTTTGAAACCACTTTAAATATATAGTTGAATTATTGGTCTTTTGGGAACTTTTGTGTTTTTTTTTTTGGTATACAATTATAAAAAAAATGTACTATTTTTAATACATGAACACGACAATTAATGTAACGATAAAGCAAAAGATAAATTTCAAAAGAATTACAACGATAAAACTAAAATGGAAAACAATACACAACAACAATAATAAGCAACAGAAATCGACATAATCATAGCGTGAGAAATTCGTTACACTTTAGCAGATGGTCGACAATAACAACAGTAACAACAACAACAATGACAAGAGCTTCAAACTACGGACTGACAACTCACGAAGGCCAAAAGGAGCTAAGCGTTACGCTCGCTCCAATGAAGGAAAAAAGCGTTTTCATGCTTCAAAAGCATTAAAAATAAACCGAAAAAGATAAAAATCGCAAAAATAAAGAAAAAACAAATTCAGAACATGACAGCCAGATAGACAGACAGAGAGCTAACAACCAATGGGAGCAGCACCCAGTGGGCGTGCAATATGTGGGTGTATGGGCAGTAACAGTTACAGAAAGCTTACTTGCTTTACTTACAGTTGGGCAAGCATTAACGCACGCCTTGCAAATTTTCACACCAACTTGCAACAAGAAAATGATGATGTTGCTGATGTTGATGCTGGCAACGAATTAAGTAGCATTGCCTCATACCCCTCCACCGACCAACGCTCTTCAAATACGCCAGTGAAGCTGCATGGCAGCCATATTTGTGGCCAGACAGACAGACTGACAGACAGACACCCGCAGGAAACACTTGAATTTGTACAAATTACGAACAAGTGCGGCAAGAATGTGTGGTTTGAGGGGTTGTCAAAGTTGTTCATGGATAAAACGGATAAAGAAAAAAAAAAATATGGTATGATTCTGATTGGATTTGAAACAGGGCACAATACGAAATGTGCCAAAAGGCAATGATGTGCTTTACAGTAAGCGAGCGACTGGCTGAGAAGGGCGAGTTTGTTTGTTGTGCAAATAATAACAAACCTGATGAAGGTTTATGGCAAAGTAACGCGTCGTGTTGTAACGTGCACAGCATGCAGCTGCAATAACACCCGTATAGGTAGCAGCGCAAAAGGAGCGCGTGTGTGAGGCGGTAGGGTGAGTTCAAGGCGGTACTGTTTGCTGACGCCGGCCACTAATGGGTTTGTAATATTGCTATGATTGCCTTTTTTTCTGCACTTGGATTTTTCAAAAGTTGCCGAAAGGATTTAATTGCAGGGGCGTTGCTTGTTGATTTTGGCATTTAATTTTAGTACAACAAACATTTAATAAACACTCAATAAACATATTTGTACCAAACTTTTCTTTGTTTTGCTCACCTCACATTAGCAGGCGGTTGCGCACACTCACTCTCCTGGTATCGTAAAGGTGATCGTTATCCTGGCAGCAAACTATACGCACGTACTTGGACACCAGAAGATCCACGAGCGCCCACACACAATCAACAACAACATGTTATACAACAGCAACAGCCGCAGCAGCAACAATTTGAAAACGCCGGCGCCAATGAAAATTTCAATGGCGGCAACACAGCGGCAGACAGTGTTGGTAACGATCTTTTTGCGCCAAGTGGTGGACTATAGGACACTGAGAAAAACAAAAATCTGAAATTGTTAAGAAAGATTCCTTATGCTAGTCAAATGTGAGAGTGAAAGATTTAAATTCGTATTGAATTATGTTCTATGCTACTAGTCACATCATGCAATGAAAAAAGAAACAAAAACTATGGTTTAATTTAGAAAAGCTCAATCTGCAAAAAGAAAAAACAAAAATCATATTTTAAAGAAAACATGTTCTGTGGTATTTAATTACTCTAAGTTCGCTATTTAAATGTTTATGCATAGTTTTTAGTTTAGTTTAAGTTTTTTGCGTATTAAAATAATATATGAAACTGTAACCGAAGCGTTGTTTTATTTAACCCAGAACAGGTGCGATGTTATAATTGTTGCACATTCAACCCAAACCTCAAGTGTCAACGAGGGGTTAAAAACTCACATTTGCAGTTTTGTAGAATGCACGTAACAAACGACTATATTTATTTCTATATTAAATTCTTATCGACATAGTACAAATTTATTGAACACCTGGATTTGCCACCCACCCTCAGCTAAAAAATAAATATATAATAATGACGGGCATACGTCATAAAGTGCGGCGATACTGAGCAGCTTGAAAAAGAGCGAGAATTCAATGAGGGTGGAAAATAAATTGACCCTTGCACTAGAAGACTAGAAAATTATTTCCGGTCTTCATAAATGCATAGTTAGATCATTTATAAAATTTGCTTCTTTTAGTTTGGCGACGATTTCGAAACTGCATGCTAAGCGTGCTCAAAAAATCATTAACTATTTCTCCATAATAGTTGCCCAACGTTGCTTTGACGCTTTAGTTGATCGCCTTTTGTGAACATATTTCGTTGGTTAATTTTGATGTTTATCAGCAATTAGGCTTAGGAAAAGGGGACTGTTTTTGTACAATATGATTTGAGTTCTGATTGATAAATCAATTTCCTCATATGTAAATGCTGTTTGTGTTTGAGGTTAAGCATTTGATTAGCTTTAATTTTGAAGATCTGATAAAAATGCATGCAGCTGTTTTTGTGATCAAGGTGGTGTGTGGTAATTATAAGGGTTTGAGTAGTAAAATAAAGGACGACATTGTTAGAACCTCAATATAAACACGGTTTTATTTTAGTTACTTCGTTTATTTAAAAAAAAAGTCGTTATATTTAAGAATTACAGTAATGACGATTTTTAGTACATTTTATTACATTTTAACTCCGCAGCATAGTTGTGCAAACAGCTGACATTGCAAAAAAAAAACTTCTGACGTGTGCTCTTAGCGCCCAAAAAACACCCCACATTTCGACATGTTTTGTTTCACTTTTCCATGTTATCTTGTCTAATCTGTTGCTAACAGCTAACTGAGTTAACATTGCTGTTGGTGCCATGCTGACATTGCAGAGTAATGTTATTGACACTGTCCGCGATAAACCGAACTGAATACTACATACTCCTATGTTACTCGGACCTCCACATCACATAAGACAATGTAGTAGATACTTGGTAAATTAGTCTCAACCATAATTTGTTTTAAGTTGAGTGTATTTACATAAGACATAGGAGTACGTAGTGCTGAACTATAGAAAGTGAATAACCATAAGTTCGCAGCACTGTTCAAATTACAGCTGGCATCGCAACAAAATAAAACCATTGACGTGTACGCGACAGTTTTTGAATTTTGCGAGTTTTGGCAATCATCAATTAATTAAAATTATAATAATTAATTAACATTAAACAATCCATCGACTAATTTCATTAAATAATGAATTATTAAAATTAGTTACATTAGACAGTGTAAACAATAAGCTTAAGTTTAAAGTGCAACAAACGCAACGCGAACAATAAACAATATAACGCAATCCAAGAATGGCGATACCGGAACAGAGTAGATTTGTTATTTATGCTATTGGCATATTCTTTTGCTACTTTCTGTATGGAATCGTTCAGGAAAAGATAACAAGAGGCCGGTATGGCGATAAAGTGCAAGAAGACGGCAAGGTTGGTGAGCGCTACACCTATGCGTTGGCGCTGGTGTGGGTACAGTGTTTGTGCAACTTTATCTTTGCCAAAGGTGATTACGGTGTATTTTATTTTACAATATTCTTCGAATTCCAACAACAGTTTCATCATTTAAGGTATGTTGGTTGTGAAGCCACAGAAACCTGATACCACGCACACAGGATACTATGCCATAAGTGCGCTCACCTACCTACTGGCGATGGTGTCATCGAATATGGCACTTCGTTGGGTGCCATATCCAACGCAAGTGGTTGGCAAGTCGGCTAAACCGATACCGGTGATGATTCTGGGTGTTTTGATTGGTCGTAAAACGTACAGTTGGATACGATACGCTTGTGTGCTAACCATTGTTGTTGGTGTCATTCTGTTCATGTATAAAGAGAGCAAAGTGTCGAATTTACCATCGGAAACAACTGGTCTAGGTGAACTGCTTTTGTTCCTGAGTCTCTCCATGGACGGTGTGCTGGGTGCGGTACAAGAACGTATGCGTGCCTCATCGGCACCGAGCGGCCAGCAAATGATGTTGGCGATGAACTTCTGGAGCACTTTGATGCTTGGATTTGCGATGATTGTGTCAGGTAAAGATTAGTCAAGCATAGTAACTACATTCATTTGAATAATATTGTTGTTCTTCTTTTCAGGCGAAGGAAAAGAATTTGTTCATTTTGCCGCGCGTCATCCCGAATTGTGGTCACATTTAGCCATGTTATCACTTTGCGGCGCAATGGGTCAACTCTTTATCTTTCTGATGGTCGCCAATTTCGGACCTCTGGCGTGTTCTGTTGTTACCACCACTCGAAAATTCTTCACTGTGCTGTGTTCAGTTCTGCTTTTCGGCAATGTATTAGCTGCACGTCAATGGTTTGGCGCCGTACTTGTCTTTGCTGCGCTCTTTGCCGATATGGTCTACGGCAAAAAGACACCCAGTGCAAAGAAAGCGCCCGAGACTAAAGAGAAGGTACCAACGGAAGAGAAAAATAAATTGATGTCATAGGATTCGATTCCCTTAGCCGATTTAGTTTAATGTGCGTAGGTTTTCATTAAGTCTGCCAAGCCCTTCATATTTTTTACAACTACTTTGACATACTATTGTATATTTGTATATGTGAAGACACTCCATTTTATTTGAATTTTTACAAAAGTAAATGATTTTATTAGGTCTAATTTATAAAGTAAAAAGTATTGCATATTAATACATGACAGAAAAACTAAAAAAACTGTATTTTAATAATTATTCTACTTTTACTGCGTTGAAATATATTTAACGTATTTCGAGCTAAATTTGATTTGTTCGTTAGCGCAACACTTTTCGTTTCATTTGTGGTGTCATTGAATAAGGTACTTGACCGTCGAAAAGAGGTGCACTTGCGTCAAAACAGGGAAGAAGAAGACAAACAAAATTCTAGAAAATAGTGGCTGACCCAATGTTCAATGCAATTGTACGAGTAGTTAGGCTTTTTCAATAGGGGTGGAGTCCTCAAGTATTTAAAAAATTAACGTATTTTCTCAAATTAAGTGAGCAGGTTGGCAGTTTGCTAATCAGTCAGCTGTGCTATGTGCCATTTGCAGCTCTCGACATTAGACCTGCGCATGCGCTGAAAAAAAACGAGAAAAAAGTGTACAACACGACAACAACAAATACAAATTTGCAAAAACAGCAGTTCGCGTTCTCAATCGGTTGCTGTTGTTGTTGCTGTTGTATTTGTTGTTTTTCGCGCCGCGCCGTATATGTGAAAATAAAGCAAAGAATTTCGGTCTCGGTCGTTGTCAGTCGTCAAGGATTATTTTTGTATGCTCGCTCGCCGTACGTTTTCTTATTTTCATTCAGTTTTTTCAGCAAATCGAACGCTTATTATGGCGCGGCTAAAAAGACCAGCTGTATAATTGCGTTAATATTACTGCTGACATAGAATAAAGTTGCTAAAATAAAAACCAAATGAGTGCATAAAATTCAAAGTGAAAAGTTCAAATAAATGTTGAAGAAAAAGTTGCCGTTAAAAAAAAATATGAGTTCGTGAGGCAACGGTAGCTCTTAAAAAGTGTGTGTGCGGGTCATAAAATTCAAGCATTCGCTTTAAAGCTTGACAATAAAAAAAAAATCGACAAAAATGCCCCAAATTAAAAGTGCACTTAAAAATAATCTTGTAATAAATTCGAATTGAAAAGTTATTAAATTTAAACAAAGGTGGCAAAAACAAAAGTTCGTTGAAAAGTTGTTGCCAACAGAAGACAAATACAAAAGAAAAAATAATAAAAGAAAAGGTTTGTTTTTGCTTTAAGTCATTTTAAATAAGTAACTGTTATTTTTATTATGATGTGTTTGTTTTATTATTTTTTTTGCATAATAGTTACTAATTGGTATTTTTGCAATAATGAATTATTTCAAATTATGTCGTAATTTGTTACAAAATACGATTTTTATGTGCAAATTTTAGTGAATTTTAAGCGAAAGTGAATACAGATTGCAATTGTCATCGCGAAAATAAATGGTTCATTTTTTTTTATTGTTTTAAGCGCATAATCAGTGCAAGGCATGACACCCTCCCCCTCCCCTTCGCAACGTTAAATGATTAAATGTTCTCTTACACTTACACACGCTCTCAATTTGCCTGTCTCTCTTTCTCTCTCGCTCTCTTTGTTACACGTTGTCACGCTTTCACACTCTCTTGTAATACGACTAACGGTGGTTGACATCCATTTGTTGTTGTTGTTGCCGCCATTTGCAGTATGTTTGCTTTTTATGTTTTCCTTTACGATTTTGGTTTTTCTTCTTCTTTTTTGCCGGCGTTTTGCCTCGCCTGCCTCGTACTTCTGCTTCTTCTTGTTGCTCTTACTTACATCTTCTGGAACATTTTGTTGTTGCTTTTAACACGTTTTCGTCTACTTTGCGTCATTGTTGTTGGTCATATACGCTCTTCTTCTTCCTACATTTTCTTCAAGACTCTCGCGCCATTTCCGTTATTTTGCTTATTAAAAAAAATATATAAAAAATGACGCATAACGAAGCCATTTCATTTTTTTTTGACATTTTGTTTTTTAAATTTGTCTATCGTTATATAAAAAAAATGCCTGTTGTTTTATGTTTTAAACTTATTTAAATCCATTTTCACGGTGTCTCTGTTGTCCGTCTATTTTCTTGTTCCTCGTTCGTAGTTTCTTTGGCTTTCATGTGCGCTTCTACTTTATCAGAAAATTAAAAAAAAAAAAATATAATATAATAAACATTTGTTTGTGATTTATGATTCAACGCGTTTGAGTCTTTTATAATACATGAATTAAGTTAGAGATACGCTACGACAAATTCTGACGTCTGACTATATTTTTGTTATCACTACAAACACCAACAACAACAATAAAAACAAACTGTTGTGCTATTCATATTAAAAACAATAAAGTCGTCCCCACATTTAAATACATATATTTTATATAGAACATGGACATGAACATGTCATTTGTAATTCGCATTGAGCTTATTGAATAATACAAAGAAACAAAAAAAAAAAAAATAACAACAAAATGTGAAAAGTTGATAAGAATTAATGCTCTTTTGGTTGCCCTCAATTGTTGTTGTCTCTGACAGTCGCCGAACTTGTCTCTTCGCACACCAATAATCGCTTATGACTCTGTATCTCTGTTTGTGTTTTTGTTTCATATGAATGTGTGCCAATTTTTTGTT